>PVKN010011211.1:0-21885 GCA_004027915.1 Capromys pilorides | reverse complement strand
GAAAAACTGAAGGTTCTTTGAACCACAAAATGTGAATCCCTAAATTTAATTATTATTAAAACATTTTAGTGTTTTTCTAAGCTTTCAGTTTTCCACTAAGAAGTTCTGGGCTGAAGAAGTCTAAGGACAGTATTCAGCTCCGTGACCTCGGGTGAGCCGCAGGTAGTCCTCTGAGCTCAGCCTCCTTTTCCATAAGATGGAAATGAGAAGTCTGCATCCTGTCTGGATCACAAGGTACACGTGAGAGCTAGAGAAGCTTGAATCTTGATTTCTGTACTCCCCTGTTATTCTGTTAAAAAATGAACTTCCCTGAAGATAGCAAGCTTGTCCACTTCGAGAAAAGAACTAGATTAGACTATATTTACAAGTTAGGAGACCCCTTGAGGATCAGCAGCTCTCTCATCTGCTTCCCAAAGCAGCTTTCCCAGTGAAAGGTGACACCACTGGTGGTGTCCCTGCGTGAGGTAGTGGTTGACAAGTGTCCTCTCCAGTTCTGTAAACAAAACCAGTTGTACTTTGGTTAAAAATCTTGTTCATTCAGGTTACCCAATACACAAGTCTTTGGTCCTGCTATCACCTTCCCTTCCATGGTGAACTTTACACAGTGTCATTAAAGTTAAGAATTATCATTTCAGGTTTATGTGAAGTTTAATGAATGGGTCTTTTTAAAGCAGCATTTAATATATCACTCAAAGAACAAGTCTTAACCGAAATACAGAATGCTTCATTTTTACAGTAATTGTTAAGTCCTAGTAGTGAAAATTTTAAGACATCTTCCCCATTGGAAGTTAAAAAATTGATGAGTCCAGTGTAGCTAGTATTTTGAGCACGAGGTCATAAAATCTTTTATCATATCCAGCTTGACTGTACTATAACTTGGTCTGAGGTTTTGGAAGTTATTCCTTTTTAGTAATTATTTGGTTGTTATTCAGCCATGGAGGCAAAAAGCTGAACATCAAAATCATCAACAGTATACCTGAAAGACAAAATATAATGAAAAATAAACCAGAAAGATCATAATCAGTAATTGGGTATAAATTAATGTTCTCCAAGTCAAGTAAAATATTTGTAACAATTTCAGTTAATGCTGAATTCTTTTTCTTTAGTTTTTAAAAATTTTTATTAATACATGTTTTCAGTTACATAATAATTACATGCACTGTGGAGTTGATACATGTACATAGTATGTCTTTTATGTCTCCTTGCCCTTCTCCTCACCCCTCCCTCATTTTTTGGTCATCTTCCCATTTTGAAATTTTAAATATAGTGAGCATTTTTAAATTCACATACTAGTAAATCTTAATTTCTATGCTTTTTTGTGGTGCTGGGGATTAAAGCCAGCGCTTCGCGGATGCTGGGCAAAGGCCCCTAACACAGCTGTGCTTACAGTCCCAACCCTTTGCTTCTGAAGTTACAGCAGATGTGAACATGTAGGCCTTTGCTTAATTTCTCAATTTGAAATAAGGTGACCTAAGGGCTCAAAATTGCTATCTTGTAAGGGTAATTATGCAGTTATCTTTTTCAGGCTTAAAACTCTATAGAGTTTGCATTCAGGATTTAATAATGAGGTTTTATTATATACAGGTTGAAACTATTTTACTTTTTAGCAACAATAGAAAAACCTCAATATTTGGCTAGCATTTTGATATGCATATTCAACCAGTCTTTAAATGAAAAGGACAGGGAGATAGCTGGGTGGTATAAACACCTGCCTGGTGAGCACCAGGTCCTGAGTTTGATCCTCAGTACCACAAAAAATATATATATAATAAGTAAATAAATGAAAAAGTCAGGTACCATCCCTTTGTTAACTGACCCCAGATTTTGTAAATTACTCTTCTGTAGTCAGAGCTAGAAAACAAGACATGGTATTTAAAACTTTATAAGACTGCACAGTAGTGCACGCCTGTGATCTGAGAGGCTGAGGCAGAAAGATCCCAAGAATAAGGTCAGCCTGAATGATTTACTGAGACTGTCTCAAAATTAAAAACTGTTGGGGATGTAGCTTAAGGTAGAAGTCCTGGATTCAATCTCCATATGACCAAAAAAAAAAAAACTTTCAAAAAATGGAGTTGTAGTTTCATTGAAATACATAGAATTTGCTGGATTTTATTGTATGAAATATATAAACTAAACCAGGTGTGGTGGTACTCTCCTGTAATCCCAGCTCTTGGGAGGCTGAGACAGGAGGATCAGTGTGAGTTCGAGACCAGCGTGGGCTACAAAAGTGAGCTCAAGGCCAGCCTAAACTACATAGTGAGACCCTGTCTCAAAAAGACCAAAAAAACTTAAGAGAATTCTATATTCTTCTGGGGTTTTGTTTTTTTGAGACAGGATCTCATTACATAATCCAGGCTGGCTTTGACCTCCCTGTATAACCCAGACTAGCCTTGAACTTGCAGTCTTTCTGCTTTAACCTCCCTAAGTGCTACAGTTGCAGGCATGTGCCACCATGCTTGACTTCTTATTTACATTCTTTTTAAAAAAATCTTTATGGGCCAGCGAGGTAGCTCAGCAGTCTAAAGCATCTGCTTAGGCAAGCTTAGGCAACTGCAGGGACCACAGTTCGATCCCTGGCACCACATGCTGTGCCAGCCCCACCCCCAGGGCAGGCTGAGCTGCCATAACAGGAAGGAAGGAAGGATTAAAAGAAATCTTTTTTATTTATTTGGTACAGGGTCTTACTACGCAGCTTGGACTTACAGTGATCCTCCTGTCTCACCCTCCCCAGCACTAGGATTACAGGCATGCACCATCATGCTGGGGTTCAGGGCCAGCATGGAATATAGTACTGGGAATCAAACCTGTGTCCTTGTGCTTGGCAGGCAGGCACTTAGACTGCTGAGCTACCTTCCCAGCTCCCCTGTTTATA
Organism: Capromys pilorides; assembly: GCA_004027915.1. Classification (NCBI taxonomy): domain Eukaryota; kingdom Metazoa; phylum Chordata; class Mammalia; order Rodentia; family Capromyidae; genus Capromys; species Capromys pilorides. Next base: position 19,013 of record PVKN010011211.1, on the reverse strand, counting down.
CTGTTATAGTCATATTTCTAGCATTTTTAATGTGGAAAGATAGAGTGTTAGAGGAATTATAGTGATCCCTTAATGTGAGTCTTCATAGTTTTTTTTTTTTTTTTGCTTATTTTTGCATTCTTTTTCTCCATCTGTTAACTCTCCGAACAACTTTTGTAAATTACCTTTTTCCCATTCTTTTAACTGTGACTTTGTCATTTGTAGCTATTTTTTCATGAGCAGTGTAACTTCAGTAAGACAAAGTTCAGTAGCAAACTAGGACTTAGTGTTCTAGTAACTGCCATTTATTCACATACATGTATTTTATCAACGTATATTAAAGGATGGCTTTTTTGGTTCATAGACTTCATTGTCTCTGAACCAAGAAGTACAACAGAAGTGTTACGTTCAGTCCATTAGTATCTGTGAGTGCGTACTGTCAACAAGCTCAGTAGGGCCGTGCCTGATTGTACTTGTAAGATTCCTTCTGTGGGCTGCAAATAAATGAATAAAAATTTTTTATTTGGATATTTCAACTGTTTTCATGTGTCTTTAAAATGTGTTGGTACTAGTGACAAGGTGTATGTTCCTGTTCAAAGTGTACTAGTCTGTAGAGGGTAAAGACTATTTGTCTATGGTGAGGTATTTTCCTTTATCATATAACTTTAAAAACAGAAAAAGAGCAATAACAAAATGCTCACTAGACAAAAACAAGGGTGGAGAATTAGTCGTGGCTAAGTGTCCTTATTAATTTATAGTTAGGAATTATAAGTAGGTTTAAAACAGGTAACTAGGTGGATGTGAAGCTGTGTCTCTACTCTCAGGACTCCAGAGACTGAGGCAGGTGATCATAGGGAGTTGAAGCCACCCTGGACTACATGTGTTCAAGGCTGGCCTGAAGAAAAAAAGAAATTAAAAAAAAAGATAATAAATAAAAATTATAAATAAATAAAAAGATAATAAAATCAAGAAGTGCCAAGAACTGATATAAAGAAGTGCAATTTTTTGAAATGGTATTGCATGTAGTTCAGGGATTACAGAATGAATTACAGTGTAGGAATTACAGGCTTACACCCCCAAAGTGAGCTCAAGAAATGCATGGGGTGGGGCCGGCGAGATGGCTCAGTGGTCTAAGCGCCTGCTTAGGCAAGCTTAGGCAAACCCAAGGACCACAGTTCAATCCCTGGTACCACGTGCTGTACCAGCCCCACCCTCAGGGCAGGCTGAGATAACCATAATATAAATAAATAAATACATAAATACATAAATAAATAAATATTAAAAAAAAAAAAGAAATGCATGGGTTTTTTTGTTGTTGTTTTTGCTTTTGTTTTTTTTTCTTTTTGAGACACAGTTTGCTAAACAGTTCAGGCTGGCCTTGAGCTTACTTTTGCAGCCCATGCTGGTCTCGAACTCACACTGATCCTCCTGCTTCAGCCTCCCAAGTGCTGCGATTACAGGCGTGCTCCACCACACCCAGCCAAGAAATGCACGTTGACTGGGCTGGAGATGCAACCCTTGCATGGCAGGGAACCTAGGTTCCAGCCCATTGCCACCACTATCACCCCCTCCTCCAAAAAAACCCTAGGGCACTGTATAATTTTTGTCATAAAAATGGCTATGTATTTGATCCAAATAAAAGAACGCAGCTTGTATATAATTTAAAAACTAGTTATCTGCAGGTAGTCAGTCATCTGGGTGATGCTCTTCTGCAAGTCGGGTGACATTTTGTTTGGATCTTAAGTTTGATGACAAGTTTTAGCAAAAAAAAGATTTCTTAAGTAATGCCTTTTTTTTTTTTTTAAGAGTCCAAGCTGCCTTGTGCTCAAGGGACTTTTCTGCCTCAGTCTTCCTGCAGGCCCCTGTGCCTGAAACAGCGTGCGTGCATGGTAGGGACCAGACCTGGAGCAAGCATCGTGCGTTCTTAGGGTGTGTGGTGTGGTGTGAGCTTGAATCTGGGGCCTAGGTCTCCAGCCCTTTTTATTTTGAGACAGGGTTTCAACTAAGTCACTCAGATGAGCTTGAATTAGAGATACCTCTATTTCAGCTTCTTAGAGTATTGGGTTTACAGAGGCCCACCTGTCCTACCCCTTAGGGATTCTTTTTTTTTGTATTATGGCCAGCTCAGCCTGCCCTGGGGGGTGGGGCTGGAGCAGCATGTGGTACCAGGGATGGAACCTGGTCCCTGCGGTTGCCTAAGCTTTCCTGAGCAGCCTCAAGGATTCTTAAAGAGATGTCACACCTGAAACTGATGAACCTAGAGTTGGCTGATGTCATTAATTAGTGTGCTTACTCATTTATAGTGCTAGCGAAACCCAGGGCCTCCAGCCCCAGCTCTGATAGAGTTGAAACGGTGCAGTACAACTGCCTTTAACTGTTAACTGCCTTTTTCTTTTCTGTGCCTACTCTGTTGTGGAACTGACATGGTAGTAACATTCCATATATTTTTAAATACCAGGATTTTCAGACATAGTAAATAAAAATCTGCTTACCTAGGGAAGGAGCCAGCCAGTATACTGTAAAAAATTGAGAGAAAGCCTCACCAAAGCACACGAAGTGCAGTGACAGTGCCAGAGCCGGGTTAAAGAGTGCTCCTGTTAGACTTCCTCCTGTAATACATGGTAAGCAGAGTGACTCCGAGATGATGGACTGTGCATGTTCTTGTACCTAGACATCAACGGGTCATTCGGCTGTTTTGCTGTAGATAATGGAGGAGTCCCAGGTCCGTGATGCTCCTGTGCAGACTCACCTGCCTGAAGTGGGGCTGCACACCCACACTCCACATCTGATGCGGGGTCTAGGAGTTTACAGTTCTGAGCACACAGCAGGCAAGGCAAGGCCAAGGGGACTGCGGGGCTGTTCAGCACTCCCTCAACTCGGCGTGCTCCACCAGCCTCCCTAGGATAGTGCCACTCCTGCTTCTCCTCCTATTGGAGACTAGGGGCGCACAGCTGTAGATTCCGGGAGCTTTTCAGAGCTTCATGTTGCTGTACCAACATTACAGCATCTTAATTGTCTTCATAAAGGGAAATTGGAAATTAACCCTTTCATGGCATTTAATGAGATTCCATACTTGATGGGCTGAGAATGAAACTTTGTGGAGATTAAGATACTGAACAAAAACAGCTTGCTCCATGGCTTTTTCTAGCACACCAGCCTCACAGCATGATTCATATTGGTGCCCCAGCAGCTATAAATGACGTTGTGTTAGCAACCTCAGGATCGTCCTTGAATGGTCAAATCCTGAATTGTAAACCTGTACTTGCCATGGGTCAACCAAGTTGTTTGGTTGGCAGCTGGTCATTAAGAGTCCACAAAAATCTCCTTCTAGGTATTTTCCCAGAACTGAAATCACACCATGGCAGCATATGTGCACCCATGTTTAGGGCAGTGCAATTGTCATATCTAAATCTTGGAAACAACTCACCTGAGGAATAGATAAAAAAGATGTGACTTTTTACACAATGAAGTATTACTCAGCTATATTTTTAAAAAATAGGTAAATGAATACAACTAGAGAATACACTCCAAAATGAAATAAATCAGACCTGCATATGTAAATATATTGTCTCCCTAGGGAAAGAACCTGACATAGTAAATAAAATCCAAAGGTACAACAGATATTGTGAAAGGGGGGCTGGCGAGATAGCTCAGTAGAGTAAGCTCTTGCATGGCAAGCACAAGGGCCTGAGTTCAATCCGCAGTTCCACAAAAAAGAAAAAAATTGTGAAAGGGAAAGAAACTGCTTTATTAGTGAAGAATAACTGGGAGGAGGGAAATATATAAAGATACATATACGCACAGAAGATAGCTAAGATACTTGTATTGCTAACTTCTATTGGTCTATTGAAAGGAACAGTTAATGCTTAATTTTTAAAAATCCACCAAAAAAAAAAAAAAAAAAAAAGGCGTGTGGTGCACGCCTGTAATCTCAGCACTTGGGAGGCTGAAAACAGGAAAATCACTGAGTCCGATCTGTGTAGTGAGACCCTGTACTAAATACATTTTAAAAAGAAAATCTTACATCACTCAAATTTCTGGAGTTGTCCTGCTAATTCTCACAACACTGTTCTATTACGTGATTTGGCAGAAGCTGCTCCTCCTACAAGCGAGAATCTCCCCAACCCTTTTATTTTTTTCTTCAGTGTTAGGAAGTGAAACCAGGGCTTGATACCTGGCAGGCAGGAACCCTACTTCCTGTCCTTTTTCAGACAGGGTCTAAGTTTCCCAGGCTGGGGTCAAACTGCCCCAGCTTCTCAAGTAGCTGGGATTACACGTGTGCACAGTCATCAAGTTTAGGTTCATTAGTTTCAGGTGTGACAGCTTTTTAAGAAACCCGAAGGAGTATGACAGATAGGCTTCTGTAAACCCAATACTCTGGGAAGCTGAAATAGGACCTCTCATTCCCTGAATTCCTTAAACATGGGTTACCTTTGTGACTTCGTTTCACAGAATGCAGAAGTGAATGAATTCTAAATGTGGCAGGAGTGACACTGAATTCCAGGCTCAAGTATCAACAACCCATCAGCTTCCACTTGTTTGGTCTTGCAATAAGCTGGTCTAGGCTCAGGAGGAGAGGCCAGATGAGAACTGAGGATACTTAGATTATAGCTGGCACTAACAGCTGGACAGATGAGGGCACCAGGGCTTTTCCAGCCCTGGCACTGTCCATCAATGCAGGTACCTGAGTGATCTTACAGGATCTCCCCTTGTAACATGCTAAAGACAGTAATTACTGTTAAGTTTTGGAAGCATCTGTTACAGATAAAACTGAAAAGAAATCCACATTAGGCACAGCTCCTGTGTGTAGAAGGCCCCAAACATGGCATTGGCTTAGCTGTTCAGCTGGATACTGGGGTGGGGTGGGATATGGGGGAGGGTGCTGTCCTGTGCACTGTGAAATGTGCAGTCATGTCCCTGTTCCCTGCCCACACTGAAACAGCCACATTCTCCAGACGCTGCCAAGTGTTCAGTGGCAATAAAGTTTTCCCTGGTTGAGAACCACAGTCTTGGAGAAGCACTGTCATAGGTATATAAGAAGATATTTGTTTATTTGTAGTGACAACTGGGGAAAACATAAAAGTTCATTCATAGCTAAACAAGTTTATTATTACTATAGAGTATCATGAAATATTTTGAAATAATAAGCAAATCTTTCTAGTAACATTAATCTTTGAACAACTGCCACTAGAAAAGCAAGAGTATGAGATGGGTTGGGTCAGCCTTCTAAGTGATTCGAAGCAGCAAGATTTACTTAGCTCCCAGGGCACAGGTTTCAGACGTGTGGCAGAGGGCCTGATGGAAGCAAAGCTTCTAGACCTGAAGCCTGGAAGCAGAGAGCCAGAGAAAGGGCTGTTATCAAGATGATCCAAGACATGCGTAGCAACTGGGGTTCAACCCCCAGCACCACAAACCGTGCTGAGACAGCAATTGAGACTGGGCGTGGTGACGCGCACCTGTAATCTCAGCGCTTGGGAGGCTGAAAACAGGATCACTAGTCTGATCTGTGTAGTGAGACCCTGTAGACCCTGTACTAAAAACATTTTTAAAAAAAGAACAGTCCAGCGCACAGATGGCTGGGACTGGCCTCCCTCCGCCAGGCCCACCACCTAAGTTTCCATCAGCTCCTGTGCTGCCGTCAAATTACAAGTCCACTAATGGATCAGCTCACCTGTGAGGTCAGAGCCCTCAGGAGCTTTCACTACCCAAGAGCCCCTACCTGGCAGCCACGCACTGGCCTTTGGGGCCATTGTAGAGCCAAACCAAAATCTTAAGTCTATTTTTATAGTGACAGCACAAACAACACTACAGTTTCACTGAGTATGACCTATGCATTTAATAAGACCATTCAAAGAATATAGAACACTGCCTGACACAGATTACTAGCCGCAAGAGCAGGCAGCAAAGGAGAAGGCAGGCACAGAAGGGGACAGGCAACAGGCACCGAAGTGCTTGACTCTTAGTTCATGATTTCTTTTTCTGGTTTCCTTTTTTTTTTTGTACCAAGGATTGAACTTAAGGGCTGGGGAGACAGATAGCTCAGGAGAGTAAGCACTTGCCTGGCAAGTGCAAGGTCCTAAGTTCGAACCCCAGTCCCAGAAAAAAAAAAATGTCTCCAAGGATTGAACTTGGTACCTTGCTCTTGCCAGGCAGGCATTTATGCTGCTGAGTTATTTTCAGGCCCTGAAGTGCTTAGTTTTTTGTTTTTTGGTTTTTTTGCGGCCAGCTCAGACTGCCTGGGAGCCAGGGCTGGCATGGCATGTGGTGCCAGGACCAAACCGAGGTCCCTGTGCTCATGCTTTAGATGCCCAACTATCTCACTGGCCTTTTTAAAAATCATTATTATTATTGAAATAATGGAGATGGCTGGCACTAGACTGGAAGTCTTTTTATTTTTATTAAATGTATCTGGTACAGGGTCATACTAGACAGCCTGGACTCAATAGTGATGCTCCTGGTTTCAGCCTCCCCAGCTCTGGGATTACAGGTTTGATCCACCATGCCCAAACTTGTGGTGGCTCAGGCGTGGCAAGTGGTGCTAGGGACTGAACTCCTGTCCCTGTGCTTGCCTAAGCAGGTACTTAGTCCACTGAGCTATCTTACTGGCCCTTTGGTTCCATACAAAGAGAACACATGCATGTGTTGTGCAATTAAATGTAAATTATTAAAGAACAAGCAGGCACAAAACTGTTAGAAAGTGGCTTCAGCAGACAAATTAGTACTCACCGGCACAGCAGCGCCCTCTAAGAGGAGGTGTCACTGGGGAGGTCTTCCTGGCCGACTGCTAGAGCCTTAGAGGAAGCCTCAAGGAACTTAATGAAATTGCCACAACCAAAGATGAGGCCCCAACTTTGGCAGCTCTAGGACCCTAATGTTTCTCATACTTTTAAGGGGAATAAAATTCTGTGTGTCAGAAGGGTATCCGTGAAAATCGAGTAAGACTCATGTATAGGCCAGGTCTCAACTTCCGAATTTATAGTGGAAGCCAATTCTGTAGTAACCAGCAGGTTTGCCTGCCATCTCCAAGGCACTCGCTCCCTGCCAAGCACCCTCTGGCAAGCCCGTCTACCATCAGAACTCCCCTAGTGAGCCATATCATCAAAGCACACACTGACAAGGTCTGGGAAAACGCCCTTGTCCAGAACTGAAAGGCTGTCAAATGGCAAAACTGTTTTCCCAGATTCAGCCTGCCTCACGGACAGGGCTCTTAATTCCATGCCCATCATATGCTGGTTCACCGCCCATTGATAACACTGTTTACTAGGTAAGCTGTCGAGCTAGCCGATACTAGTTTTTTGTGTTTTTTTTTTTTTAGTTATTCTTACAAACCTGAACAATGGCATTAACATTTCTTAGAGGATAGGGGAACAAGCAGGAATTTGTATAAAAATCAGTTAACCAAAATCAGTTTCACCCTAATTTTAAAAAATTCAGTTAACTGGATGATTTACAAATAGACAAATTTCTATATAAAGGTGTAAATTAAACTTTTCTGAACTTATGCCCAAAGGACTTGTGAATTTCAAAATTAGCAAAAATGGTCAAGTTATACTACAAGCCTGTGATAAATTAGTAGAGTGATAACACTTCTGAAATACTTGGTATGTGGCAGAGACTCTGCTAGGAACTCGAAATGCTAGTCCTTATACTCTTAGGACACTCTTACTATTTTGTTTTGTTTTGTTTTGGTGGTACTGGTGATTGAACTCAGGCCCTTATAGGGAAAGCACTCTATTGCTGGGCTGTACACAGCTTCTTGCTAAACTGTCTACGCTAATTTAAACTTCCACTCATGCCTCAACCTCCAAGTGTGTCCTACTAAGCCTAGCTTTAGTCTCCATTTTGGTTTTTTTTGTTTTTGTTTTGCAGCATCAGGGATTGAGCTCAGGACCCTGCACTTGCCGGGCAAGTGCTTATTCTGCTGAGCTATCTCCCCGACCCTGGTCTCCATTTTGAAGATGAGGAAACTGAGGCCTGGATTAAGTACATTTCCTAGCTCAGGGCCATAGCCCAGCTCTCCTGTGCCTCAGCCAGTGTTACTGTAGTAAAAAGGAACACGGGACCTTTGCTTGAGGGTGGCTTTATTTGTAAGTTGGTAATAGCATCCATTTACATAACTGTTGTGTTAAAAGGTAACATGTATAAAGGATTTAGTTCATTTTTAAAAATAAATTTTAATTTTTTATTTATTTATTTTTTGGTACCGGGTCTTGACATGCAGCTCTGACTTGTGGTCCTCCTGTTTCAGCCTTCCCAGTGCTAGGGTTACAGACATGCACCACCATACCCCGTTGCAGTGGCTGGCACAGTGCGCTGGGTGTTCTGGAGCCAGCATGGCGTGCGGTATAGGGGATCAAACCCAGGTCCTTGCACTTGCCAGCCAAGGTGCTCAGACCACTAAGCTATCTCTGCAGCCTCCTATTTTTTTTTTTTTGGTACCAGGAATCAAATTCATGACCTCCTATTTGCCAGGCAGACCATGTGCCACTGAGGTATATCCCCAGCTCCCTTCTTTTTTGACAGATAATCTTCCATTTATGGTTTAGAAGGATACCAAAAATCTGGAATGAAGTAAAAGTACTACAATTACTTAAAAGTCTATCATTTACATTGAAAGTCCTTGGATATATAATATGGAATACCATATATTGTACCTTTCTGTACAGTTCTTCAAAAATTAATAGGGCCCAGGGAGATGGCTCAGGGGCATAAGCGCCTGCCTGGCAAGCTCAAGGTCTTTGAAGTTTGATACCTGGTACCGGAAAAAAAAAAAAAATCTATTCTGGGTTGAGGAGATAGCTCATGGTTTATCTCCTGCTTGGCAAGGACAAGGACCCAGGTTGGATCCCAGTATCGCATGCCGTGCCAGCCACAGAAACTGTGCATGGTCATGCACCCCTGTAATCCCAGCACTCTGAAGCTGAAGCAGGAGGATCATTTTTAATTCGAGACCAGCTTGGGCTACAAAGTGAACTAAAGGCTAGCCTGAATTGCACAGGATACCCAGTCTCAAAAAGACTAAATGAAAATAAAAGAAAAAATTTATTAGAGAGCCCGATAAATACACCAGTGGTAATGACTTCAGTAGCCTCCAAGGAAGGAGCCTCCTCTTGGGGTGACTCTCAGTTTTAGACCATGTGTTAAACGTATACAAGGAAGGCTCCAAGTTCAATTCCAGTACCACAAAAAGGCTGGGCTACTAAAAATCAGTAAATACATATGTGATCCTAGGACCTTGTGGCCGTGGGGTAGACAGTTATACTCTGAACCTTAATCAAGGCCACGAATCCTTTATTTGGGCAAGACCGACAGTTATACTCTGAACCTTAATCAAGGCCACGAATCCTGTATTTGGGCAAGACCTGTGTGGGTAATTCCCGAGTGCTCAAAGCCAAGTGATTAAAGAGCTTTCCGAGCAATGCAGCTTTGTCAAGCCTGTACTCATCCTACGTGAGAGGCTTACTCCAAGTGACCTGTAATGAGGCCCGACCTCGCCGCCGCCTCTGCCTCATCCCCGGTACATTCCATTCCTTCCTATAAAATAGAAAAGCTCACCTTTCCCTGGCAGGACGCTGCCCTAGTCCCAAGACAGCCCGTTCAGTGTGGCACAGTTATGCCATATCTATAGGAAATAATGGAGAGTTTTAGTGCAGCATTTCCCAAACCAGGATGTCTTCTGCTGCATACTCCTGGGCAAAAGGATCCCACAAGATTGCAGACTGGGCCACGTCCTCCTCTGGGAGCAGTGTCAGAGTACCACTCTACAGGCTCTGGGGTCTTAAACCAGAAAATCTACTTAGTCCACACTGATTTGGCATGTGAATCCTTTTGTCACTTACATTAATTTTAATTGTAGGAAAGTGTACATATAGTGAAACATGCCATTTGTTGTTCTTTACATTAATCATGCTGCTGCTCAACCATCAAGACCCTTCCCCCAGATTCCAGTTTTCTCTGAAAGTTTTCCTACAAGTTTTCCATGGTCCCAGACACAAAAACTGCATCCGTTAAGTAACAACACCCCATTCTTTCCTCCTCCCCAGGCCTTATAACCTCTGTTCTACTTTCTGACTCTTGTGAATTTACCTGTTCCAGACATTTCATGAAAGTGAAGTCATACAGTATTTGTCCTTTTGGGTCTGCTTAATCCATGTTGTAAGTGTGTAAGAACTTTGTTCCATTTTATCACTAAGTCGTATTCAGTTGTGTGAGCTTTGGTTACAAGCAGTGCGTCTGTGTCAGCTTGAACCACGGTTCCAGTATATTCTAGCAGTACAGGTGGGGCAAGCAACACCACTTCTGAGCCTCCCTTAGTTTACTTAAAATGAGAACAGCGTATTCATCAGCAGAGTGAAAGAATTAAGATAACTCACACAATTCCCATCAAAATGCTGATCTATAATACCCAGTGAATCTCTCTTATGCTGGCAGAAAAGAAAGTTAAAGTGAAGTTCATAACTAGTAGGAACCAGCAACTGCCGTTTGGTTCTACCCTGTGGTCCCTGGCACTGTCCAGGCTGTAGTCGCTATCTGCAGTACAGTGTGCCTCCTGAACATTTCAGAAGTGGCTACTGCAAGTGAGGAATTAATCTTTTAGTGAACTTGCACCTAGTTACACGGGGTTAGATAGCTATGAATTGGACAGTGTAGGTCTAGACCCCGAAAGCACTAGGTCTCAACCATGGTTTCATAATGGGATTACCTGGGGAACTTTAAAATCTACCACTGCCTAGGCTCCTTCCCAGAGCAATTAAATGTTAATTTCTACAACTTGTGTGGGTATTTTTAAAAGCTCCCCAGGTAATTCAACTGCGAAGAAAATGCTGAGAAGCACTGCAGTAGGGAGTTTAGTCCCATCCCCATTAATAGCCACAGTTCAAGACAAAAAAGTACTGCTCATAATCCCTTAAACTGGTATTTTATTGACTTTTTCGAATATTTTTCCTTATATTTACCTATGACTTCAGATGTTTCTCTTCTCTCAAAATCTGTCATTATCAAGCAGAAAACAGCTGATAACAGTATTATGTATGAAGTCATAACTGTATTAAAAGTACGACTGAGAGGCAGAGACAGATTAAAAATTCAGCCCCAACTTGGGCAACTTAAAGAGATCTTGTTTCAAAAGAAAAAAGTAAGAAGGGCTGGCTGAAGGCCCGAGGTAGTACCCAGCACTGCAAAAACAAAAACAGTATAAAAAGAGGCAAGAATACCATCTTCAGAAGGACAGGGATAAAGATCCAACTCTAGTTATATTGTATTAATTTTTTACTTGTAAATTTTTACTGCCCTTTTTTGTAGAGGTCTCTGTAAACATTTGTTGCTTTTAATTCTGCAAGTACAGAAAGAACTGAACTGTGGCATAACTTTTATGTTCACATACAGTCAGTCGATTTCTCTGCTTTGGCCAAAACCTGAAACTTTGATAAAGAAACTATTCAGACCTTTTCTCCTACATCATTTATTTTCACTGGGAAAATTGGGAAATATTTCATAAATCAGACATGTTTAGGAATCCTCACCTTGAGAGGTGAATAAGAGGCTCCCCGCATTTTGTGCTAGGAATCCCACCCGGGCCTTGCACGTGCTAGGCAAACACTCATCCCTGAGCTGTACCCAGCCCTTTGGTGTGACCTTTAACGGGTAGAGGATGGACTGTCACCATGAAATGTCTTTATTATATTCATGCCTCCAAATATTTTATAATTCAGGTACAGTCTCAGTAATATAATTGTGTTGCAGTCATTTTAAAGGATACACTGCATTTTTCCTATATATTTCTCTGGCCCATTTAGAATATACCCACTGTATCTAAAGCATATAAAGGTAAATAAATGGCTTAATATAAACCAGTAGGTTTGTATTAATTTCTCAAGAGTTTTTAAAAAGTATTTTCAACTTCAAACAAGTTTTAATTTTAAAATACATCTTAATGGTTTGTTTAAAGTTCACTTATAACAAGATAAATTATGAAAATAAATGACAAGTAATTTGTAGAAAAAAGGCCTAGGAAAAGGAACTACAGACTTTCTACTCTCCACTCTTAACTACTAAGCAATCATACGATTAAGTACAAAGGAACTTTTCAGACCTAGGATAGTTTTTCAGCAGAAAGGATCTGTACCGCCTTGGCTTGAAAAACGCTAACTGATAAGCTCTTTCCTCTTTAACTTTGAAACAATCCCTCGGTAGGCGATCTGACCCTTTGGCAACATCTAACAGGATCTCGGTTTCAGCACAGAGCTGGCTCTCTGCCCGAGGCGTTCAAAACAAGCACTGAATGCAGAATCTATGGTTGGCTTTATCCGTTAAAAATCGGGTGCAAATTAAAATACGGGAGGCATCGCTTCTCGGCCTTTTGGCTAAAATCAAGTGTGGGAGGCAATAACTACATCACAGCGGCGCGGGAGTTTCAGAAGTATCTTGATAAAGCACTTAGAACTTCGGGTCCCAGAGGTTCAGTTCGGATGCCCCAAGGGTTTTGTGGGGATGACAAACCTGCGTAGGCCAAAAAGGTGATGAGCGCAGCCAGCAGGTGGACGCGCAGCCTGGCCCGCACCTCCTGGAGCTGCAGCAGGGCGCTGTGGAAGACGAAGGAGCAGACGGCCTCAGTCAGCGCCGCCCGGGGCAGGTCGGCCTGGATGGGATGCCAGCAGTCGAAGATCCTCTCCCCGAAGTGGTACCGGGTCAGCCCGAGGCTCCACAGGGCGCGCATGCAGTACCTGCTGCCCAGGGCGCCCGCCAGCTGCGCCCCGAGCCTCAGCGCGCCCAGCCCGGGCGCCGTGGCCCCGAGCGCGGTCTGCGCCATCAGGCTGCACGGGTTGGCGGAGGCGCCCGCCAGGGTCAGGCCGTGCACCAGCGAGGAGAAGTAGACCAGCGTCAGCGTCCCGGCGGGCTGCGCCGAGTCCTGCTCGCCGAGCAGCAGCAGCTCGTGCGTGCAGCAGCACATCTGCACCGTGCCCAACAGCTCCGAGGCGAACGCGCGGGCCGCGGGCCGCCGCAGCCGCTTCCGAGCGCCCGCGCGCGCCAGCCCCGCGAGCAGCACGACCAGCAGTATCAAGCCCAGCGAGGCGCAGCCGTCGCGCACCTCGGGCCGCAGCCCCGGCAGCGCGGCCATGGCTGTTCCGCGCCGCCGAGCCGGGCGCCGCTGGGGGAAGCGCCCAGGACTCTGGTCCGCGGCCCGCCCCTCGCGCCCAGGCTCCTCCCCTCCCCGCCGAGGACTCCGACTGGGGAGGGGAGGCGAGGCGCGCCGAGCCCGGGCGCCCGGCGGGGGGCAACGGTCAGCGGGGCGGGTGCGCGAACTGACCTCCCTCGGCGCCCGGGGGAGGGGGGGGGGGGCGCGGCGGGGGCAGCACTGCGCATGCGCGCTGGGGGGGCGGGGCAGCGCGCCCGGGCCGGGCGCTGAGGTGAGCGCGGCGCTGCCCCCGGAGCTCGGCCGCGAACCCCCACCCTGCCCTTACGGAGGGCCGCGGGGGGCGAGCAGGCGGGGGCGAGCAGGCGGGGGCGAGCTCTGGCCGGGGGAGCCCGGCGCGCGGGGGCTCGAGCCCCTGCCCCTGCCCCCGCGTGCCGTCGCGGCCGGTCCCGCCCAGGCCCACAGTGGAGGCGTGGGAGCGTCTCACCGCGCGCCGGTACAGCCGCCCCGAATTGGAGCGTGGTATTAGCGGAGTTCTCACGAGCGGGGATCGTTGAGATGTCATAGCGACCCTTCCCGAGGAGAAGCCTAGCCGCGCTCTGCGGCCGCGCGCCCCTGGCCGGCTCCCGAGGCGACCCCGCCCGCAGCCTCGCCGCCGCCGCCGCGGGAACGGGAGCGCGGGGTCCCCAGCGCGCGGGCGGGTCCACGGGCTGGTCCGCGCCAGACCCCGCGCTCCGGCCGCTGCGTCGCGGCAGAAGCCGGCCGATACCTGTCGCAGAAGGGCAGTTTTCAGGGCGTGCTAGGAGGTGCAGAGAATGTCTGCCAGGGCTCAGGAACGCAGGCGAAGGCCGCGCGGGTGTCTGAGGAGCGCCGCGCGCCGTCGGGAGCCGGGGCGGCTTCGGGGTGCCGTGGGCGGCTTCGGGGGTGCCGTGGGCGGCTTCGGGGTGCCGTGCGCGGCTTCGGGGTGCCGTGGGCGGCTTCGGGGTGCCGTGGGCTGGTGCCCTCCTGCCAGCTCACGCGTCCTAGGGACGGGTAGGATGCGACCGTTCACGTGGCTCGAGGTTGGGATCTGCAGCTCTGCTTCCAGGCAGAGGGCGGTCTGTGGGACGAAGAGCAGTGCACAGGTAGGTGCGGAGCTCAGCCCTGGGGGCCTGGGAGGCGGCTCCGTGCCTGCCCGGCAAGGACAAGGTCGTGAGCTCAAACCCTGGTCCCGCCAAAGAAGCCCTGGCCCGTGCCCAGTGCGCAGGCTTGCTGTGTCCTCAGAGCTGCAGGAATTGTGTTGTTGGGGTTTTTTTTTTGTTCCAGTGCTGTCCTTGGACGAGAGAAACGCTTTATAACGTTGAGTAATTTTTGTTCTGAAGCTGCAGTTCTATTTTAAAAGACAATTTTAAAATTACAGTTTTCTGGTCTGTACTTTGCCTTCTGTGTGAAAAGGAACCACAGAACAGAACTGCGGAGTGGTCTACCTCATGAAGCAGTGCATCGGGTGGCCGCCTCTGATTGGTTTTTAATTTAAATTTTTTTCTCTGGTTTTGAGAACGTGAAGACCTTTCATCACAGAGCCTAGCACACCACAAGTGTTTAGTAAGCGGCAGCTGAGAGCTGAACAGGAGGTTGCTGTGCTCCGTGGGTTTCGCCACCAGGCCCCATCTCTAACTTTGGGGGGGTGCACACTGCGCGCACCGAGGAGAGAGTGCTGGGATTCCTGACCCTTGCACCTAGGGAGGTTTCGTGCTGTTGAAATGGCGTCGTGGCGAAGTGTAGCAATCCAAATGCCTCTAGGCCTGCCTCCTACAGGTTGGGTCACAGGGCCAGGAAAAAGAAAAAGGAAAGAAATCAGATTTGGGTGGGTTGTTTTATAATGAAATGGAAGTTCCCTTTTTGACTAAGATTTCAGTGGCCAACAGAAAATTTTAAATAATTTTTCTGAATAAAAAAACAAGAATTAGGCAGCAAAATGAAGTCATTCCCTCCTTCCTGTGTTGACACCTTATCAGAAAGGATTTGTAATAAATTAAAACTATTTTTAGTCACTACTGTGCAAAGTTGTTGCTTAAAAAATCTGTGCGTATAATCTTTTCATTGATCCTTTTACTAGCTGTCAGTTGAGGATTAAATGTGTTTTGTTTACTGGTTTGATGATCATTTACATTTACTAGCAAGAACAACGTGAAAACTGGTCTTTCAGCTGGATATGGTGGCACACGCCTGTAATCCCAGCACTTGGGAGGCTGAGGCAGGAGGATCAGTGCGAGTTCTAGGCCAGCCTGGGCTACAAAAGTGAACTCAAAGCCAGCCTGAACTGCATAGTGAGACCCTGTCTCAAAAAGACCAAAAAAAAACCAAAAAAAAAATCATTCTTTGCCTCTGTCAGAGGCAAGAAATCATTCAGATCTCTTCAGAGTGACATTGTAGGCTAGGATAATCTGCCCTCTCTGTCGTAACAGGTGCTTGCTGCCACACCCAGCCAGCTTTCCCTTGTGGACATTGATCGCTGATACCCTACTAAAGTGGAACCTACAGATTCCTATAAGGTTGCTCTTTTCCTTTCTAATTAATAAATACTTGGGGAAGCACGTGGCCGGCTTCCCCAAGCCTCAGAAGACAAGCAGACTCCGCCTTGCTGCCCACCTAAAAGTAATTGACCTCAGTCATGCAGTGTGTTGGGAGTGGGTTGTTTTTCACCATACTCAGACCCAAGTTGGCACTGGTGCACAGTGAAAGAACTTCATAGCCAGGCCTGCTGGTACCAGCCAGTTCATGCCGGTAATCCCAGCTCGCGGGAGGCTGAGGCAGGAGGGTTGCTGCAAGTTCAAGACCAGCCCGGACTACAAAGTGAGCTCAAGGCCAGCCTAAACTGAGTTGTAGGGATCTGTTTGTCTCTCAGTGTGATCTGTAGTACCCAGGGAGAAACTGCGGCAGGAATGAGGAAAAGATCGGCAAGAAGACAAGAGCTGGGTCAGGTGGTGGCCTGTCTGCTTGGTTGGTGAGACGACCCCAGCACAGCAGTAGGCGCGTTTATACTTTTGCACAGTAACAAGACACAAGCTTGCCTCATGAGTAAAGGCCCACAGTGTCCAGGCAGGATGTTTTTCTCAAGACCGAGGTAGCCTGACTGCTTCAGGCAATGAAGTCTCGTCCTGCCCTCCCATTTAGGATCAATTTCCGGCTTCAGTGCTCCCAATACTACATAGGGAGACCCTGTCTCAAAAAGACAAGAAACAAAACAAAACTTCACAAGGATCCTTAAAAAAATCTAGATCCAGGAGCCAGACGTTGTGGTGTATGTTTGTAATCCCACCAGGAGGCTGAGGCAGGGGGATCACAAATCTGAAGTTAGCTTGGGCTACAAAATGGGATCGTGTCTGAAAAATATAAAAAAGAGCTAACCAGTTCTGCAGCTAATGGGTGACTCCTGCTTCTTCCATTCCTTCTACCTAGTAGGGACCCCAGCTGGAGCCTGTGCATCTCCTTAGGGTTCAGGCATTGCTAGAGAGCTCATAGAGCAGGACTCCTGGGCTCTACTTGTATGTGACTCCTGAAGCATCTTGGGGAAGAAGCCACAGAGAAAGACAGCAGGAGGAAGCTGAGTCCCCAGCCATTGTTCTAGGATTGTGAGCCAGTCAGAAAAGGGGATGGTGGGTAGAACATGGTCTGTGTTACTGATTGTCCTATTGCTCAGCCGCCCCCGCCCACCATTGACGCCAGCCATTCACACCTTTGTCTTAAGAGTCCATTAGAAACATCATGCAATGGGAGGATACCCGCCCTTGCAAAGCTCTGAGCTAGATAGCAACCTGTTGCACATCGCAATGAAAACAAAGACCCAAAAGCAAAAATTTGTAGCACTTTTTATTAGCTGAGCTCAGCAGCCCCCACTCCCCTGTGGGTCAGGGGAATGAAAAGCATTGGCTGAGAGGGGACAAAGATATTTAAAGGGAAATCACGTGGGGGGTGGGGAGAAAAGGGGGAGTTTGTCTTTGATTGGAGAGAACTTTGCAAGACATTTGGCACCTGGGTTAGGGAGGGAGAGGGGATGTTACAGAACTTGCTCTGTTTGTAATCAGGAAGGACATTTGGCACCAGAGTCAGGGAGGAAGAAGAGACATTACAAATTTATGGTGAGAACAAGGCTTCACAATGCGGCAGTCACAAAGTCTGCTACAGAGAGCAGAGTCAACTTTCTGCAAGGACCAAGTTTGTTACAGAGAGCGAAAATTGGAGTCGGCTTACAACAATGGAAATACAAAGGTTTGGTCATCTCGGAGTTTGGACTAAACTAAAACAAAGGCCTAGTTTGTCTTAGGGTAGGAGGGCTCCTGTCAGCTAGGGCAGGGGTGAAGTCAATGTTTGGTCTGAGCTTTGGGATACCTGGGGTCTCATCTTGTCCCTAAAAGGCTTAGCACCTTCCTTCGTTTATGGCTGGGCAGGGGCAGCCAGAGGACAAGCAACTCATGAAGTAGTATAAAGTGGAGTCACTTAAGCTAGCATATAACACAACCCAAGTGTCCAAAAAACAGGACAAAGTACATACATGTTTTGGCAAACAAAATATAGGAAAAGCCAGTAAGTATTAGGAAAGATGCTTGACAAAACAATTAAAAACTGCAAAGCAGGCTGTGCATGGTGCCACACACTTGTAATTCCAGTACTCTCGAGGATGAGGCAGGAGAATTGTTGCGGGTTCCAGACCAGCCTGGTCCGCCAAGTAAACTCTAGGCCATACTGAACTACATAGTGAGACCCCGTCTCAAAAAGACAAAATAAATAAATATAAAAAAACTGCAAAGCAGTGAGAGAGCACTGTGTACCCATGACGAAGGCTGCTGTTAAGAGGGGGTGGGGTGACCAGAGCGTGGCAAAACGGATCCCTCGGGCGCTCCTCGTGGGAATGGAAAAAGGAAGCAGCTGCTTTGGAAAACAGTACGGAGGCTCCTCAAAAATGTCAGAGAGAACAGCGCACGGTCCAGCCATCGCACTCGCCATCAGCTTGAGCGACTCCCCTGGGTGTGCGCAGCGGAGAGCGCAGAGCGGCAGCAGGGCTTCGGAGGGACGTGCGCGCGGGGAGGGGACTCTCGCCCAGGGCCGGCCGCCTGGGGGTTCCCCGGAGAGGTCGCGGAGCCGGGGTGCGTCGCGGCCGCCGCCTGGGGGAGCCGCTGAGCCCCGCCCGGTCCTCCCTGCCGCGGGCGGCGCGGGGGCCACCGTGAGCCTCCCCCCCTCCTCTCTGGGGTTCTGCATCTCAGGTACCCGCTGCGATCGGGAGAGCAGGCTGTCGCCAGCGGCCGGGCTGAGGAGCGGAGCGCGTGCGGAGGGGCCGGCCGGGCGTGCGTGCGTGCGTGCTTGCGTGCTTGCGGCCGTCGCCAGAGGGGTGACAGCCGGGCTGAGGGGCGCGGGACGCGGAGACGCTGGGTAGCCGGAGTCGCGAGCCCGTCGGACCTCGGGGGTGAGTGGGGGAGCCCGCGTCACAATCGCATGGCGGCGCAGGCGTCGGTGGAGAAGCGGGGCTGCCCGCCCTTGCAAGTGCTGCCGCGGCCCGGGAGTCACGCTTGTGCTTTCATTTGGTGGGTCGCGACGCCGCGAGCCAGCGTTTGGGGTGTAGGAAGGCGGTGGAGGGTGCGCCGGGGGCAGATGCGGCCGCCCGGAACGCGCCACGAGAGGGCGGCGTCTCACACCTAGTCCTCCGGCGACCGCTGCGGCTCGCCCCCGAGGCCGGCGTCTGCAGTATGAACACACTTGAAAAATGCGAGGCCACACTCATAAGTGAAATAAACCAGACCCGCACGCATGAGCATCGCATTCTCAGAAAGGTACAACAGGTAGTGTGAAAGAGAAAGAGTCTGCTCAGAAAGGAAAGAACATATGGGATCCGGGAAAGGAGAAGGCAGCGGGGGGGGGGGGGGGG
>PVKN010011210.1:0-21885 GCA_004027915.1 Capromys pilorides | reverse complement strand
ATAAATAATAGTACAATCATCTCAGCTATTCTGTGATTATACATACATGATTTTTTTCCTTTTTTTTGCCTTTCTTCTTTCCCTCATTCCAGTTGTTTATTCCTTTTGCTCAGTTTCTTTCCCTCTTTTTACTGTATCTATTATACCTTTCAGATGTTATATACTCTTTCAAGCTCTTACACTAGGGAGACAATACAATATTTATACATGCAGATCTGATTACTCAACTATAAGCCTTATTTTGGGGAGAGCTGGGGAGATAGCTCAGCGGTCTAAGAGCCTGCCTGGCAAGCATACGGACCTGGGTTGGATTCCCCAGTACCACGTGCCCTGCTGCCCCCACACACCTGTAATGCCAGCACTAGTAAGAGGCTGAGACATGAGGATCACTGCAAGTCTGAGCTCCATAGCAAGACCCTGTACCACATAAATAAAAAAAAAAATTAAAAAGAATTTTAAAGTCTTATTTTTTAACTACAGTTTTAAGTATTACAACATCAGATTTTCTTACATAAGAAATAGTCTCAAGAATAACAGTAACACATGTGAACTTCAGAAAATTCCGAGATATCTGTACGTATAATGAATTTAAATTAAATCTATTTTGCTTAAAGTTTACGTTACTGATTATATCAAAACGGAATTCACAATTTTTATCACGGCACACCCAAATCCAGGCTGGCTCCTACCGCTCGTGGAATAGTCCCAGCTCCACCTGCATGTAAACCACACACCTTGAAGGAAGCTGCTATCTGACCATCAACCTACCACTATGCACCCACTGATGCAGGACCCCAGGAGGAAAAGAAGCATTGCTCTGGACTGTCTCAAAGCTACAAAATGTGCATCAACTGTGGCCTCAGCAGTCTGCTCAGACACCACTGGGGACAAGTTGGTCCCCTTTCTTATATAAAAAATGTGTATCACAGCCTCCCTCCAATACACAGTACAAGTGTCACACTTAAAGACACTGTTGAGCCAGCGAGACAGTTCAGCAGTCTAAAGCGCCTGGTTAGGCAAGCTCAGGCACGATCAGGGACCTCCACATGCTGCACCAGCCCTACCTGCAGGGATGGCAGCTGAGCCAGCCACAAAAAAAAGAGAAAGACACTGTCAAGCCTTCCCAGTCATGACTCTAGGGACACCATCAGACTATCAAATCTCTCACTCAAGAAATAAAAACTAAATCCAGCTAGGCACCATGGTGTTTGTCCATATTCCCAGCACTCAAGAGGTTGAGGTGGGAAGCTCTCTTGAGTCCAGGAGGTGAAGACAAGCCTGGGCAACAAAGCAACCTGAGACATAGCTCAGCAGCGTAAGTGTCTGCCTGGCAAGTGCAAGATCCTGAGTTTGATTCCTGGTACCACCAAAAAAAAGCAAGACACTGTCTCAAGACACTAAAATAAAAACGGAGTTTTGGGGAGTGGCATAAAAGAAAAATTAAAATTAAATCCAAATATTTTATAAATCCAGCATCTGCCTGGCAAGCACCAAGTCCTGAGTTTGATTCCTGATAGCAACACACACACACACAAACAAAAAAAAAGATACTGTATAAACCTAAAAACTGTTAGAGAAAAATCAAGACATGCTATATAATCTGAGTCCAAAGTCACTATTACTAGAACTGCTCACTGTCCAAATCCTACACTAAGACCAACCGTTAGGTGGGTGCTGTCAGCAGCGTATTAGCAAAGAACCTCACAGGTGGCTCTGCTCCTCAGGGCTGGCCCCAAAGCAAAGCAGGTCTTCCAGTCCAGGCTTCTGTTTCGCCATGTGACTCGATGTGTGCCACTCTGTGTATGCATTACTGCAACTTCCAGAACATGCAGGAAGCTGAATTTGTGTCATGACAAAGGAAAGCAAAAATGATTAGACATACCAGCTCACTTAATTCCTAATATAAGTAGTAGGAAAATTATCAGAGGATTGAATGAATTAGCATCTCTAATTCTGTTAATGATTCTCGCTGGGGAGGGGCTGCTCTGGACTCAGGTGTGTCTTGTAATTGTAGCTCTCATTACCTTTATTTTGTTGCACAACGCCAGAAGCAGCACAGGTGTACCTGCCTGGCAGCTCCCTTGTGAGGATAGCTGCTCCTTCCTCTTCTAAAGTTACTAAACCTGCTGCTCTACCACAAGCCATTCTGCTAAACTCAGTGGAACCTGAGAAATGAAAGGGAGAGGAAATAAGACAAAGGACTATATTCAAAGCCCAAAGAAGGTGAGAGATAGTCATCCTCGGTTCCCTTCTGTACAAATGCAGTCCAAATTCTTGCTAACCTAGTACAAGCTCATGATCAAAAGCATGTACGTCCAATTATCTTGAAATATCCTTTCTTCAACAAAAGAATGATTTTTCTCCCCAAATATAATCTGGAAGTGTTGGTGTGTCAAAAATGAGCCTGACACATAAAAAAGCTAAACTAAGGATAGCTCATCTGAAGAAGCCTCCCAAGCCTCGTTTTCTATCTTCTTTTCCCAACTTTCACCTACCCCTATTTAACCCTCAATGTAATATCCTCACAACTTAAACTATTTTTAGAAAAAACTTTGACCCTTAAGACACTTAAGAAAATGACACACCTTTGAGAATAAGTGCCAGAAAAAGTAAGGAGTTAAGTTATAAGCAGCATCAGGTCCAGATGAGGACAGCAGCACCAAGCCCTATTGTTCCAGAAGTTCTCTCCTCAGCTCTACTCTAACCCATCTACACAGCAAAAATGGCAAATCCAAGAAGAACCCATCACAGCTTAGTGCTTCAGTCCAGCAGGAGAGCCTGGCAGAGTTCAGGGGTTTATGTGGGGACTGATGGGTCTATAGAAACCCTGATCATAACTTAACATCCCAGCACCCAGTACAGTGAAATCCTTTAAAAAGAAAAAAAGAAACTATTAAAAATAAACTGAAGTAACTATATTAAATTCTTCCTAGGAAAAGTTTCAAATTAAAATATTTCCACCTGGGAGTGGTGGTAAAACACCTATAACGCCAGCCCACTGGGAGGCAGAATTGAAAGCATAAACTTACTCTTGGCAACTGAATAGCACAGTCAATCAATCAATACCTAGGTGTGGTATTCATTATGAAGGTGTGGATTCAAACCTATTACAATAAAGAGATAAATAACAGATTTCCATTGCTGAAAGACATGCAAAGCATCTCGGATTGCAGGTCAGAGAATGAATTAATCACAGACCGTCCTCTTTCAAAGTTCTGACTGTGGCCGCATGAGCCCAAGTGTGCAGCGCAGTCCTCAGCATCACACTGAGCACCCCTGACCCTGAGCACAGGATCTACACCCCCCAGGCTTCCAGTCAGCACCAATCTTTAAGGACATCTCCTGGTAACTATCAGCAAAGAAAGGTATTCTCAAACAAGTAAAACAAAGACCACTTTTGCCCTTCCTTACTAGTCTTGGGCACCATGAGTTCTCCACTGGATAAACACAATCACCCCTAACAAGACTTCCTGTGAACTGTCATCCTATCTTTCCACATAATGTCACAAAAATAGCAAAGGAAGTAAGCAAACAATCCCCACATCTGCCTCTCCCACGCAATCCCAGCCTACAGATGCTTCTCACTGTGCTCTTATTAAAATCCAAAGCTTTACTACGCCTGGACCAGCCTAGAGCATCTGACCCCTCTCAGCCCTCCCCACATGCCCCACACACTGGATAGTGACTCCACTGGCCACCCTCCTCGTCCTCCATGAGTGAAGCTCACACAACTGCCGGGCCTCAGAACTCACCTCCATTTCTGTCAGCATATCCTGAGAAGTCTAGCTTTATTCTTACACTTTGAGTCCCAACTTAAATATCCTCACACATCACCCTAGGATGCCTCCTCTATAATACAAGCGCCATGGAGGCAAAAACTGGCTTTGTTCCAACTCTCTATGGCCCCTACATAAACACCAGCAATCAGCACAGGGCCTGGAACACAGCAAGCACTGTTCCCAGTTGGTGAACAAATAACTAAAGAGAAAACAGAAGAGGCAAATCCACAGCAAAATAAAGTAGATTGTGGTTGACAAAGGCTCGGAAGGCAGAGGGGCCAAGCAAAAGAAAACGATAACTCAATGGATACTGAGTTTCTCCGGGGTAATAAAAGTGTTCCACAACTCAACAACTCAACAGAGGTGCACAACTCCCTGGACATCTAAAAATCACTTGATTACAAACCTTAAATGAGTGTATTAGAAGGCACTAAGCTATATCACAATAAATGTCATATCAAGGAATGGCAAGACAGCTCAGCAGTAAGCTTAAGGCAAGTATAAAAAGTGGCAGTCACGGTAGCACACATCTGTAACTGTAGCACTCCAGGAGACCAAGGCAAGAAGATTATGAATTTGAGACCACCCTGGGCAATTTAGTGACCTAGAAAGACTGTCTCAAAAGAGCAGGGAACATAGCTCAATGTAAAAGTCCTGGGTTCAATCCTCAGCACTGCAAAAAGGAAAAAAAGAAAAAGAGAAAGAAAAATATAGTCCCAGCATTGAAGAGACTGTGAGGATCGCCATGAATTTAAAGCCAGCCTGTATTACCTAGTGAGTGCAAGGCCAGCCTGAACTACGTATGAGACCGTCTCACAGAAGAAAACAAGGATGACAAGAGAACACATACAGACAGGAAAAAGAGGCAACGAAGCAAGAGAAGAGGCCTCATCATCAGGCTTCAGGGTATTACCTTCTAGGAGAAACTAATGAGAACCGTGAGTACCTCAGTATCTCTGAAACTCATACATGGGTGGTCAAAGAACTACCTTTGATTTTAAGAGAAAGAAAAAGTGAAGCAGCAGCAATCACCTTAACACATACCCTAGTATAAGTAGATGAAATAAAATAATTATCCTTCAAGTAAGGCAAGGGCTCCATCTACATGAGTAAGAAGTTCAAATAAGATAATTTTTTTTAATGTATTTAAGTGTCTACAGGGTCTCACTATGCAGCTCACACTCATAGCAATCCTCCTGTTTTCAGCCTCCCAAGTGCTGGGATTACAGGCGTGCGCCACTACGTCCAGTCTCAATCCCTGGCTCAGTGTGCCCTGGAGGCAGGGCTGGCACAATTTGTGACGCAGGAGATCAAACTCCGGTCCCTGCACTCTGCCTAAGCAGACCCTTTTGTCACTGAGCTATCTGGCCAGCCCAAGATAATTATTCTTTAAGAAAGTCAAGCGTTCACATGGATGAGAAAAACGACACTGCAAATACTTTCCTTTGGATGAAACAATGACCCATATGAAAACTGAGACCACAACTTAAAGGCTAAATGATCTTTGTTGTGACTGGAGCATAATCACCTTGGCAAGACCGGCTCGGTGAGCTCCTTTAGATTCCATGTATGCGAGGTATTTGTTGAACTCCCGGAACTCCTCCATGGAGGGTCTGAAGGTCATAATCTTACAGCTGGGGTTCAAGGGACTCTCTGACTCCACCGCCTCCATGATGGCGAGGTCAGCCTCTGCAGAGAAGAGGACACAGTCATCAGTGCTGAATCAGTATGCTCAAGATCACGTCCCCTCTCTCCCAAACAGCACATAAGCTCACTCATGAAGAAGTCTGCTCCTTTCATTACTCAGAATGCCCCTCCACCATTCCTAGGAAGATTCTCACAACCCCTCCTGTTCTCCCAACAAGTCATCGGCAGCCACACTCTTTTTCCTGGCACTCAATCACTGACCTGGCTCTCCCACCAGCTCCCTCAAAATTCTTCAGAATAAAACTGAATCGTCCAGGGCCAGGCGTGGTGGTGCACGCCTGTAATCCCAGCACTCGGGAGGCTGAAGCAGGAGGATTGCTGTGAGTTCGAGACCAGCCTGGGCCAAAAGTGAGCTTAAGGCCAGCCTGAACTGCATAGCGAGATCCTATCTCAAAAAGAAAAAAAAAAAAAACTGAATCGTCCAACATTTCAAGTTCACAAGAAATGCCACTGCTGCATTCCAAAAGGCTCTCTGTCACTCACACAAGCACTTGTAGGAAGGTCTTGTCTAAGTTAAGTAGAGGATGTTCAGCATCCCTACCCAGAGCAAGCTCGGCTATGCTCCAGCTTGTTGGAACATGCCTTCCTGTGACAATTACAATACCAATCATTCAGCAAAACCACTAGGCACCAGCCCAAAGGACTAGACATAGAAAAGGGAAAGCTATCTCTTCAACTTCCAAGCTCACTGCTGAGACTGAACAAAATTCAATCACATATACAGGAGCTAGGTGTGGTGGCACACACCTGTAAACCCAGCATTTGGAAGGCTGAAGCAGGAGGATCATCATGAGTTTGAGGCTAACATGGCTATACAGTAAGTTCAAGTCCAGCCTGAAATACACAGCAAGAGACCCTGTCTCAAAAAGTAAGAATATACAAATGAAGGACCAACCAACTCTTTCTACAGAGTAAAAATTTATTGCCCCTTTTGTAACACCTATCAGAAGTAAAGAAGCTGGTCAGTCAAGAAAAAGAATTCCAGTATTAGAGTTACATAGAAGTATTGCAGAGAGAGAGGAGTCTCATGTCTGGAGCTTAGAAGCCAATGTTAGAGGAGTAGTGTCAAAGTAAAAGAGTAGGGTCAAGTGTGTGGCTCAGACCTGTAATCTCAGCATTTGGCAGAAACACTGTAAGTTCAAACCCAGCCTGGGCAATTTATGTGGTGGACTGGATTGTGAATTCAAGCTAGCTTGGAGTACATTGTGAGTACAAGGCCAGTTTGGACAACATGCCAAGACCTTGTCTCAAAAAAATATGAACAAGAGCCAGCCTGATAGCTTAGCAAATTAAAGCACCTGCTTAGGCAGATGCAGGGGCCTGGAGCTCTATCCCTGGCATGCTGTGCCGGCCCTGCCCCTGGGGCGCATTGAGATGGTAATTGAGACTGGGTATGATGGTGCCTGCCTATAGTCCCAGCACTTGGGAGCTGAAAAACAGGAAGGATCACTACAAGTCTGATCTGTGTAGTAAGACCCTGCAGACCCTGTACTAAATACAAAAAATTAAAAAAGAACATGTAAATCACATTTTGCTACAAAAACATGAACCTAATCTTGCTGTTAATGAATGGGATGATTCCCTCAAAAGTGTGCACTGAGCACCTAACAGGGCCAGACACAAGTAAGCAAAGGTAGAAAGCTCTAGAGTGGCTGCCTCAAAAAAGTCCCAGCCTACACCACCTCCAGGTTGAGTAAGACATCTGGTGTCTGACAGCAAACCACATAGCCTCTTGGGACATGTTCCTTTTATTTATTCATTTGCACTGAGCTACATCCCTAGCTCTTAATTTTTTAGTTTGAGATAGAGCCTACATTGCTCAGGCTAAGCCCAAATATGTGACCACCCCCATCTCAGTCCCACAGTGTTGGATTGTAAGTAGGTGCTATCATACCTGGTTCCTTTTTTTCCCTTTTTTAATAAATTAAATCTGCCTAACAGGAAAATTGGCAGGTGAAAACTACAGTAGGTAAAAGGGGAAAGACATGTTACTATCAACAGTTAAGAGCTGATGTTGGAGCCTGGCATGGTGGTGCATGCCTATAATCCCAGCACTTGGGAGGCTGAGACAGGAGAATCAGTGCGAGTTCAAGACCAGCTTGGGCTACAAAAACAAAGTGAGCTCAAGGCCAGCCTGAACTGCATAGCAAGACCCTGTCTCAAAAAAAAAAAAAAAGAAAAAAGATGGTGATACGGTATTCACTTAAACATTTACAGGAGCATGCAGCTTACAATGCACATGTAAGGAGCTGGAGCTGTGTACAAAATTATAATGTGCCACCCCTTAGGAGAAAATGATCTGCAGAGAGATACATTAACCAATATACAGCAGAAAAGAGTCTAATTTTCTTTGCCTCAGAAAGGGAGCATGCAAAAGAGAAAACCTCGCAGGCTACTTCCCTGCCAGCTTCCCTACACACAAACAGGTGCATACATCAAATCCTCCACATACAGAATAAAACTCACATTCTATAGAATAAGCACAGTTCTTTGGAAACATCCAAATCCTGCCCTTGCTTTCCTACTGCAGCCTCATCCACCTCAATGCCCTTCTTACAGCAGCCATGCAGGCCTGGTGCTGGCTGTGGTGAACCTTCAGCACACAGGCAGCAGCAGGCACACAAGCCAAGCTGCCCCAGCATTATCACAGCAGGCAAAATCAGGTAGCAGTGCACACTGGGGCAATGCACATGCTCAGCAAGGAGTAGCAGCACAAGGAATGACACACTCTGCAAGTCGTAAGCTGCAATCCCTCCAAGCTTTCTAGTAGCTAACAAGGGTGCTACAAGGGTATATATGTGTCTGGCTGTGAGTTTTATTTTAATACCTTTGTTTTTATTAACACAACACTTTAGCTTTGAGGGCAGGTGTGGTGGTGCACACATCTAATCTCAGCACTTGGGAGGCTGAGGCAGGAGGATCACAATGAGTTCAAGGCCAGGCTGAAATCCTATCTTTAAAAAAATAAATATATAGCTTTGAGTTTTCTTATGAAAAACTGCAATTTAATATCCAAAATTTAGCAAAGAGAAGTTCTAATTAAGAGAACAAGATTCTGTTGTGCCTTACTCCTGGCATATTTGAATCTCTGGCATCATATTCTAGGGTTTGTGAGGAGAAGAGAAAAAAAATTAACATATATTATATATTTGCATGGACTAGCTGTGATTTTAGCAGAAGCCCCCAAAAGGTAGAAAATTCACGCAGATGATTTTTTTCAGAGCAAGACAAAAGCTGGCGGCCAATAGAACACTGCCCCCTTGTGCTGGTGGTCAGCAAATTCAAGCGGAACCCTAGGTAAGAATCACTGGCCTAACAACAGGCTGGGCGTCGTGGCGCATGCCTGTAATCCCAGCACTTGGGAGGCTGAGGCAGGAGGATCGGTGCGAGTTCAAGACCAGCCTGAGCTATAAAAGTGAGCTCAAGGTCAGCCTGAACTACATAGTGAGACCCTGTCTCAAAAAAACAAAAAAAACAAAAAAAACAAAAAAAACAAAAAAAATCACTGGCATAGACTATTGATTTAGGGCAACAGCCAATCCTTTAGTGTTAATAGTGTTAGCTATTTTTAATGAAGAGATAGATTTTTACAGTGATACCTTGTTTCATGAACTTAACTATTTCCACTATTCTGGTCTCAAAAATTAGATGACCCCTGCTGGCCCCTGCCCCGGGGTATGCTGAGATGGCAACTGAGACAGGGCATGGTGGTACCTGTATAATCCCAGTGCTTGGGAGGCTGAAAACAAGAGAATCACTACAAGTCTGATCTACACAGTGAGACCCTGCTGACCCTATACTAAATACATTTTTTAAAAAATAGATGAAAATCAAATCAAAGTCAATGCAATGTTCACCTGATGGGGGAATCTGATTTGGTTCTTGTCCAACTTGCTTTGTAATAAGAATCATAGAAAGAATTGCCCAGTTCCATAAATGCTTTAATAAGGTGAAATACTTTCCATTAATGAATAAGTCCTGCATTTGTATAATTACTCCTATTTTTACGAAAATATTTTATCTTACTGTAAAGAAAAAGAATCTACTCTCCTTATTCTACTATCTTTGTTTACAAAAAGGAAATAGGCAGACTCCTGCCAAATATATCTGACCATATCCTGCTTTACTTTGCACCCTTGGGTCTCTGGCTCCCATTCTCCTATTTAAATCATCTGTGAAACCAGAGTAAATTGACGGCTCTCATTAGTATCTGTCGCTTCGATGGGGCCCACCGCAGAACTGATCTGTGCTACTAATCGCCTCCAAAGCAAACACCCCAGGACCTACAATAATGCCCAGGCCCTGGGAGAAGCAGCACTCACCCACGTCGCAGATCATGCATTAAGCTAGAGCAGCTGGGGCGAACCCATGGCATACATGTACTGTGGTTTTCTTTTAAGGCAAAAGATGTTAATATATGAGTTGTTCATTCTAATAAATCCTCAGTATTCAGGTTTAACTGCAGTGTTGGGAATTTGTAATAAATAAAGAAGGTTTTGGGTTGCAGTCTCTAGGAGGTTTGCCACCCCTAGGCTAGAGAAAGAATGAGCCAAGGCACACCATCTGGCTGAGTTTAGAAGCAAATGTGATCTTGGCCTCTTCCACAGTTTTTCACAAGGCCCTGCCCATGCCCAGAGCTCACCCTCTGCAAACCTCAAGCACCACTGCTTTCCTACAGAAACAGTTTTAAAAGGGCAAACGTAGGTGCTATACTATACTCTGCTCTGCTCTGCTCTGCTCTGGTTCCCAAGTGCAAGTTCAGCCAGGGCTAAACCTAAGCCTCACGTAAAACAGAATTCTGGCCTTCCCAGTCTAGCACTGCAGCTGTCTAATCCAGTATCTCAATGAATCAAGCAGTCTTCTCCGCTACAGGCTGCTTTGGTTGACCATCGCTTTGGGCGGGGTGGACCCATGTCCCCAAAAAGACATAGCCATACCTAACCTTTAACATTTGAAAAATGTACCTTGTTTAGAAACAAACTCTCCATAGATACATTTCAGATGCAGTCAGACAGGTTAGACTCAAGTTCAACGTTACTGCTGGCCCTTTAAGAAGAGAGGATTATAGCAACACAGTTTATAATAGATAAATCTTGGAAGCAGCTCAAATGCCCATCACCAAAAATGATTAAAGAAGTGCGTTTTTTACACAGTGGAGTAATACTCTGCCATAAAGGATATACTTGAGACATTTCTAGGAAAATGGATTCACCCAGAGACCACACTTTAAGTCAAAGGAATTGGACGCACAAACTCAACTATGGCATGGGTGTCTCACTGTGGCAGCACAGACACAAAGATGGCATGGTTTCTGTGGTGTAAGAAATCCTAAGTGTAACTAAGAAACAAAATATGTAATAGATATGGTGAAATAGGATGAGATGTTCAGATGAGAAAGGGAACTAGTGAGGAGGTAGGGGAAAGGATGGGAAAAGGAAAAAAGAAAACGAGGAAAAACAGAAACAAAGCTTTTATAAATAAGGAGAGGAAGAAGAGGGGAGGGACAAGGAAAAGAATTAAGACATATGATGTACAGGAACAAACTCCATATGATGAAATCTATCTTCTCTAGATTCTCTAGGACAGCATAGCCCTGCCAACACTTTGAATTTTGGCTTTCAGACTCCAGAACTGTGACAGTAGAACTTTTCCCAGTCTAAGCCATTCAACTCTGTAGTGAGTTGTTACACAGGCCCTAACAAGCCTCTCCTAATACAAAGAGATTGAAAGCCATTCCCACATGTGGCTTGGTGTGAAGGCCCTGGGTTCAATACCCAGAACTGGTTGTGGGGGACGACTCCACATTCTCTATTGGCTCATCTATCCAAGTTCTGAATCAAAATAGGGCTCCATAGGCTCCCCTGTCCTACCATGACAGGACCCCACCCACTGGGCCCTCATTTGAAAGAGGGCACAGCAAAGAAAAGCCTTTTTTCCCTTGACCTCCAATGTCCTAGGCAGGCCCCAATGTTCCCCTCAGGCCCAATAAGCTTTGCATTAATGTTTTGACCACCACCCAATCTTGTTCCACTGGCCTACAGAAACCTAAGCAGGAACAGAAAAGTGGACTGAGGGAAGTCCACTTCTTAGTCATACAAGCAAATGACTGCAGGTGACAGAATCTACGATGGGTCCCAGAAGACTGCTGCAATGAAGCAGAAATGTAAATTCTCTCCATCCGCCTACACTAGCCAATCCTCTGTCCTGATCACAGCCCTCTGCACCCTTGATGGGTAGAAACAAGCAGCAGGCATCATACTGGGCACACTGCACAAAGCTTCCTTCTCTTGGTCACCACCAATGCAGCCTGGTTAACAGGCCCACAGCACTCATCAAGGGACCAGCAAGAGCCCAGCACAGACACGCATGGGGTGTGGGAACCAGCAACATGGCCCCAACCACTCACCCTTAGCTGCACACAGCAGGACCACTACCTGCCCAAGCCAGGCTATCCTCAGGCGTAGGCTTCATTTTCCTTACACGAAATGCTTTCGTGGTCATCTCACAAGTTAGTGAAGAGCTCTGCTCCCCATCAGCAAAATGGGCAATGCTGCCTACCCACCCATTATGAATTTACCATACTGCTAGTGTTTAAAAAAAGGAGAAGACTATTCAAATTATACCTCTTCAATTAGCCTCTTCCTCATGCTACTGACTACAGATGCTCAAATCTCACCCACAATTTTTTTTTTTTTTTTTTTTTTTGGGACAGGATCTCACTATGTAGGTTAGGCTGGTCTTGAATTCAGCATGTAGCCCAAACTGGCCTCGAGATCACAGTGATCCTCCTGCCTCAGCTTCCTGAGTGCTGGGATCAGAGAAGTGCACCACCATGCCCAGTGTTCCCAGACAATATTTTTACATCTCCCTCTCTACTATATGCTCTTCTGGATCCACCATTCTATAGCCATCTCTCCCTGACTCTCACAGATAAACCCTAAATGAAAACAGCATTCACTCATTCTGTGCAGCTCACCTCTCTGTGTCTTCACCCCCACTGCAATCTGCTGTCTTCTTCCACTAGTGCACTGAAATTACTTTGACACAAACTATTAGTCACTTTTCAGTTGTTGCATGTGGGCTGAGGAGATAGCTCAGGGGCACGAGTGCCTGCCTGGCAAGTGCAAGGTCCTGAGTTTGATCTCCAGTCCCAGAAAAAAAAAAAAAAGCGTGACATTCTGTTGGCTTAAACAAATGTATGGTGCCACATGATACAGTATCATTCAATTGCTACATGCTACATGCGTTTCAGTCCTTCAGCTAAAAACTCTGCAACATCTAAAACTAGATATGTTCTCCTGGCACAGCTTTTGTGAGTGATGGGACACTAACTTCACCCACTCACTCCCTAATGGTTATGCCACCTTTTGGAAACCCACCTTTCCAGGCTCTTCCCCAGCCAATTTCTTCCAGCTCCCCCGACATACATACTATAGGAGATTTCATCCACCCTGGCCTGAACTGTTCTTATCAATATCTCAGAAATCTAAGTACCTATACGGCAAACAATGTAGAGATAAACGTTGTGTCAACAGAGACAACACTGAATCTAAAGCTTAACAAGAGTACAATGGTATCCTTCCTCCAAACTCTGCTGCTCTGGCCCAGTCTCATCTAGCTTGTCTTTTTGGTGGCCAGCCCAGATCTGAGCTAACCCTCAAAGAGTTTACAAGTGCAGACAACAGGTGGGTTACTCCAGCCCTGGTGCTGCAAGAAATGGGCAGGACAGAGCACCAGGAGCCTTTAGAACTGAGTGTGACACTCTAGCAGGCTAAGGCAGAGTGGAGCATGAGAAAGGGACTCCTACAGTGCAAGCCACCCTCCTCTGCAAGGCCCATTTCAGAATCCCAGAGACCATCCTGATCTCCCTCTCATCTCCCCCCTAAATTGTGATACTGCTACCTAAACTTCCTAAGCACCTTTTATAGCTAGTTTTTAATTTCCATGATGTTACTTTCTGTATTAATTTTCTAGCTGCTGAGACAAAACAAGTTAAAGGAGGAAAGGTTTATTCAGCTCACAGTCTATAAGGGTTTCAGTCTGTAGTCAGCCAGACCAAGGCAGGACAGCATGTCAGAGGGGCATCAGTGTGGACAAACAGCGCCTGGTAGGCAGAGGACAGCAAAAAACAAGCAAGTAGTAAGCTATAAGTACTAGTGACAAGCCTCTCCATGCTCAGCATAGTACCCAAGTTACCTGCCCGTGGGGTGGACAGTACTCACATCCTTAATCCTTGCACTGTACCAAGAATCAACCACACATTCCAGATCCAGTCACCTCCGAAAAAGCCCTGCCCATGACTGCATGAGGCTTCGGAGAGACACCTAGACACAGCTAAAACACTATGCTAGTCAAACTTAAAGTTTCCATTTCTCAGCTACTCTGAGGCTTTGCTAATTTACACACTTTTAGTTCATCTTCATCAATTCTAGACGTGAAACTTCATGTCATCCTTCTGTTAAACCCTTTAATGGACCACCTCATGCTAATATGAAAACCAAAGCTTCCCTCTAGTTCCTGCATTCCACTTTGGACTCAAAGACCCTGTGGTGGCTCTTGAAACCTCAGTTTCATTCACCATTCCCAGGGAGCCACACTTCCCTCCTCTGCCATGCTAGTCACAAGTGTGCCACCAGGAGCATTTCTTGTGAATGAGACCAGTGCCATTAAACAGAAACACAAAAAAACAAGACCAGCAAAAGAAAATGGTGTAACTACCGGTTAATGGAACTCTAACCCTGCATCTCTTTTAGGAACAATGTTTCAATATTTGTGTTGTCTTTATGAAACCTGACATCCCTCACTTATCACAGAGGTTACATTCCAGATACCCTGTGATAAGTGAAAATCAGCCAAGTAGCAACATTACTTATTTTAGTATATAGTAATACATTATATATATAGGCTTTATAAACCCTTCCCTCATTCTTATAAACCTTCCTCATACTGTTAAAAACACTTTAAGGGGCCGGCGAGATGGTTCAGTGGTCTAAAGCGCCTGCTTAGGAGGGCTCAGGCAACTGCGGGGACTGCAGTTCGATCCCCGGCACCACATGCTGCGCCAGCGCCACCACCAGGGCAGGCTGAGCCAGCCACAAAATGAATAAATAAAGAAACAAACACAACAAGCAAACAAATAAATAAATAAAATAAAATTTAAAAAAAATAAAAAATAAAAATAAAAACACTTTAAATGTTCTTATTTTCCAAACTCGTAAACCTACATAATATTAACATACTGTATATTAGTGCAAAATTCCACAACATAGCAAAAAAATCCAAATAAAAAAATTTACATTAATATTTTTTGAAAACCTGTGAAACAGTATTTGAAAGTTGAACTGGACATAGCAAAGAACTACTTTACTCCAAACAGTGACTGGAGCTTTGCTTTTGCAATAAGACCATTCAAACTGTTGTAGGCAGCCAAATTAGATAGAAATATTATAGGCAGTCAGATAGGGCTAGGCCCTGGAGGACAACACGGAAAGCAACTTATACAGCTTTGCAAGAGACAGGCACCCCAGTTGTGGGCCAGACCTTGAAACAAAAGAGTAAAGAAATGCAGCCACCTACTTCCTTAAAGGTAAGTGTCAGGGATTGATATTCTAAATGAGTATCAATCACCCTAAAAGAGCCTAAATGAGTCAGGAACTCAACCCCAAAAGGAAGAACCCTAATTCCGTATTCATGACCACTTGCTTCCCAATTTGTTCCCGATTTAACCACTTTTACCTAAACAATGGTGCTTGTAATCTCATTGGTCGACCATAACTTTGTCCCGCCTAATGACTACCTAAGCAAGTTCCCTTGGTTTTCACATTAGGTCCACCTTATCACATGGTTTTGCCCTATAAAACCCCTAAAAAAGACAATTTCCCGGGCAACCCACTAGGGTCCCCCTTCTGTTCCCCTCTTGGTCAAAAGCTTTTTTTCCCAATAAATATTCTATTCTAAACCTCTGTCTCGTTCCTAAAATTCATTCCTCGGTTTTAGAGAACATGAACTCGTCCAAGTGTCTTTCAGGTTGGGAGTCTAGTTTTTAATTCCTGCATCAAAACCAAGTGCCAAGCCTGAGTAGGATCCCACCTATAGAGATGGAGTAAAAACAACCAAGCCTACGGACTACTCATGTAACTGATCTGAGATGGTTCAATCACTCCCCCAGGAAGCCAATGAATGGGAAACAGAATGCAATGAAGGCTAGAGCAGCCACTGTCTGCTTTTTGTACATGCTGAGGTCAAGAGACTGCATTGCCCCCAAGACTAAGCAGAGGCGGCAGAAGGGCAGAAGCAAAGGTGAATCACCTCAGTTTAACGGGAGTTACGTAGCAAATGCTTTACATCTGCGTCTTCATAAGACCACAGAGTCTGGAGAACTGAAACCTACTTTGCAACAGACATAGAAAACTATTTAAATCTAAAGAGACTTGACTTCAGAACTAGGCAGAATTGAGGAGAGGTAAAAATCTATTAAGTATTCCTCTTTCTGAAATAAATCTGATAGTCCATCTCTGCGTAATACTTCTAGCACCCTTCCTGCTCTCTGGATCACACATGAGACGGTGTGTTCACAGAACAGACACCACAGTGACTTCCCACTCCCCAGCTCTCAGCCTCAGTGTTAGGAGTCTGGACCCTAACTCTTCAGCCTTCCATCTGTAACACACAAAGCAGCTCTCTTGACAGTCTCCCTGTAATGGTGTTCTGGGACTCACCCCACCAGCCAAGAGCTGCTCCAACAGCTCAACCACATTCCATCTAGCACCTAACTCCCAATATCAAACCCCTTTCCACTTAAATGAACGAAAGTAGTGTTCATTATCTGTGACTGAATAGCTGATACAATTATGAATCACAGGGGCCGGCGAGATGGTTCAGTGGTCTAAAGCGCCTGCTTGGGAGGGCTCAGGCAACTGCGGGGACTGCAGTTCGATCCCCGGCACCACATGCTGCGCCAGCGCCACCACCAGGGCAGGCTGAGCCAGCCACAAAATGAATAAATAAAGAAACAAACAAACACAACAAGCAAACAAACAAATAAATAAATTAATTAATTAATTTAAAAAAAAAAAAAAATTATGAATCACAGCCAGGCCTGATGGCACACACCTGTAATGCCAGAATTCGGGAGGCTGAGGCTGGAGAATTGCCACAAGTTCAGTGCCAGCCTGGGCTACCTTGTGAGTCAAGCCCAGCTTGCACGACAAAGCAACGCCCCATCTCAAAACAATAACAAAAAAAAAATCAAATATAAATTTATAACAATGAGAAAGAAACCTGGTATACAAATACTAAATGTGAATCAAATAAAGGTTTTATTCATAACTATCTCCAAATATTGTTTCTTAATAATCTGTTCTGTGTCATAATTTTTCTTTTCTTTTTTGAGACAAGGTCTCACTATGTAGTTCGGGCTGGCCTTGAGTTCACTTTGTAGCCCAGGCTGGTCTTGAACTCACAAAGATCCTCCTGTCTCAGCCTCCTGAGTGCTGGGAGTAGAGGCATATACCACCATTCCCGGCTGTTTTGGTTTTTTTGACACCAAACCTACCCTATGTAGCCCAACCTAGCTTCAACGTATCCCAAACACACAATCCTCCTGCCTCAGCCTTTCAGATTATAGGTGTACAGCATTAGGCCCAGCACTAACCTCATACTTGGGAGGCTGACACAGTAGGATCACTGCAAGGTCAAGGCCAGCCTAAGCTTACACAGGCAGAGCCTGTCTGTCTCTCCCTTCTCCCCATCTCACACACATACAAAGAAAACCAGCGTGACAAGCTTCTGTAGGAGAATCAACAGCACCACCTCTTGCCTTCCGGTATTCTTTTACATGCTATTGACAACAATCCTCCGGTGGGTTCCACATCCAGCACCATGACTCAGTTCAGCCTAAGTTACAAGGTGATCATTAGCTAATCTATCATACTAACAGATGAACTAACTCAAGCTTAGCAAGTCAACACTATTTCCAATCCAGTTTACACTAATTGAGCCATTATAATGTGATGAAAACTAATATAAAGAAATGAAGAATGACTATAACATTACTATTTCTGAAGTGAAATGAAGTGTTTGGAAAGCCACAGCAACGGGATACAATTTTTTTAATGTCAAATGAAAATACACAACAGTAAAATACTAGGTGGTAAGAAAAATACTAGATGGTAGAAAGATTTGTAACTATAGAAAGTTTCTGACTCATATTGTTTAGTGTTTTTAATTTTCACTTTATTAAAAAAATAACCAGGAGCTGAAAGTGATACATTCTATATTAGTGCACAGTTGCAGGTCTCTTAACTGCAGAATAAGAGAACACATGAAAACTGCGGCTAGAGATATGTTTGAGGAAAATTAAATTCACACTGGCCAGATTTACATACTCCTTAAGGGATAGTTTGAGATTATTGGTACCACCCTTCTGAGATTCCCCACATACATAAACCATTATCTTATTAGGGGCAGGCCATCCTCTCTCACTAAGACTCTAAATTATCCAGCAGGGCTAATGATGTCTTGTCTTCTGCCTACACCTGCTGGCTAACTTGCTTCCCAATGGACAAACATTACCCAAACAACTATACTTATAATCTTACTAGTTGATCAGTTTTGGCCCAAATCATACCCACCTTGGGATTTTGCTCTGTCAAACTTCCTTTTAGAAGTGGGCTCATTTGCAACCCATTCAGGACCCCTCCTGTCTCTCAGGAATTTTTCTCAATCACCATTCCTTTCCCCAATAAATTTTCAAATGTTTGACCTCTGTTCCTTACAATTCATTCTTCAACTTCAGGAAACATGAACTCAATGTGTCAGACATCTAGCAGGTTGGGAGTTACATTTACTTCCCCTCTATCATTTGGAGCTCCTGTATCAATACACATTGGGAATCTCAACACTTGGGAAGCTGGAGAGCTGGACACAAGAATTTGAGGCTTAGCCTGGGCTACACAATGAGACCCTCAAATAAAACTAAGAAGTACAGGCAAATAAATGCACACTTAAAAGTATAAAGTAGAAATATAATATTAAATGTGCCTTTCTTTATGATTCATATTTGTAATCAAAATGAAAGTGCTCATTAACTCTCATGAATAACTACTGTCTTACAAGCATAAAAATAATCAAAGGTCAAAAATTTGTGACTCAACATAATTATCAAACTCCTTCATCTGAGTCATGAGAAAGTAATGGTGTAGCTTGTGTTAAAAAATACTTAAGCAAATATGACATCAAAAAGGTCTTTGTAGGGCCGGTGAGATGGTTCAGCAGTCTAAAGCACATGCTTAGGCAAACTTAGGCAACCGTGGGGACTGCAGTTCGATCCCCGGCACCACATGCTGCGCCAGCCCAACCGCCAGGGCAGGCTGAGCCGGCCATAATACAAAAAAGTAATAATAAAAGATAAAATCATGAATAATCTGTGAAAAAATTCTTAAAAAGAAAAAAAAAGGTCTTTGTAGGGCCGGCCAGACAGCTCAGCAGATTAAAGTGCCTGTTTAGGCAGACACAGAAGTGAGTGTTCCCGGGCCTACCATGCTGGCCCCAACCCTGGGACATGCTGAGTTGGCAATTGAGACTGAGCATAGCGGCACACACCTGTAATCCCAGCACTTGGGAGGCTGAAAAGCAGGAAGGATCACTAGAAGTCCAATCTGTGTAGTGAACCTGCAGCCTTGTACTAAATACAGAAATAAATTTTAAAAAAGGGTCTTTGTTTTTATGGTTTATCCTTGTATTCATCACTACTGAAAACAACATATTTTTTTAAGGTAGAAGAATCACCCAGAATTCAAGGCCAGCCTGAGCTACACAGTGAGCTTAAAGTTAGCCAGAACTACAAAGTGAAATGATGTCTCAAAAAGAAAAAATAATTCCTAATTTTTCCTAAATTTCCTAAATTAGAAAAACTTACTAATTTTTCTAAGCATATGCCTTTTCTGTATTCATTTAGTTTACCCTATATGATCCCCCCACCCAGTACAATTACAAGAATTATTTGTACAACTAAATACAAGAATTAATCATGGGCTATTTTTGGTGCAGTTTTGAAACTGTAATGAGTTATAGATACCCACTTTATTATGAGATTACTGAAACACAAATACCCATAAACAATAGCAAAGAGAAAACAACTTTCTTGGATAGGTAAAGATAATGAAGAAATGTCAAAATAATACACAGGGATTGACTACTGAAAGAGCTGTAGAGACAAGATTAAGTAATCCAGGCTGCTACCCTGAGACTCCTCCCATTAATGTCCAGCTGAACCAGAGAGAACACTCGCTGCATTAATAATAGCTGAGGCCGCCAACAGTTAAGCATTAAGCATGATCAACAGCCAGAAGGTAAACTCAGGAGCACAAAGCTTTAAAAAAGTGCACATACACAACTGTAATTGCACCACTAGGAGGCTGAGGCAGGAAGATGTGTTTGTGATTAACAAGGCTATGTATCATTATGTGCCAGCCTGGACTACATAACAAGATCTTGTCTCAAAAACCAAAACTCTAAGGACAAAACTAGTGCCTGGGGTTTCACAGAACTAAAAGTGAAGGAAGGAAAATGGGATAGGTGGGTGCTTGAAGTCAGCTTCCACCCTGCACTGAATACAAAAGCCAAAAAAGTAAAGGCCACAGAGCTAGCTCAGCAGTCTAAACGCCAGCTTAGACAAATGGAAGGACCAGGTTCAATCTCAGTACTTCTGCCTCAGGGTGCACCAAGCTGGCCACCAAGACCAGCGTGGTGGTACAAGCCTGTAATCCCAGCACTGAGGAGGCTGAAAATAGGAGGCTCAGTATGAGTCCAAGCTGTGTAGTAAGACCCTGTTTCAAACGCATAAAAAATAAATTTAAAAAGCCAAAAGTAAAAACAATTCCTCTCATGGTATTGCTTGACATTTTCTGTTTTTTAAGGGATTTTAGCAAGTGTATACTGCTTAATTTTTTTTTTTAATTTTTTTAATTTTTTTTTTTTTATGTTTCATGTTAAAACAGTTCGTTAGAAATCTTTCTGTAGGGCTGGGGAGATAGCTCCATGGCACAAGTGCCTGCTGGGCAAGTGCAAGGTCATGAGTTCGAACCCCAGTCTTGCAAAAAAAGAAACCTTTCTGTATACCAAGCAATCACTCTGATTTTTTTAATTTTAGCAATGCCATGTTTGTATATGAAGCCTTCCTAAAACAACACAAACTAATACACCCAATGACACCTCAACACAGGGCTTTGATTTTCTGGCTGGAAGTGTATGTACAGGCACTTGCCTAAAATATGCAAGGTCCTTGGCTCAATCCCCAGTTAGGAAAAATCATTTGGTGGTATCAATTACAATGTCAAGGATTGCATTTTACATTTATGTTCAAAGCTTTTAAATGAAAGTAATTGCTTAAGACTATTCCCTTAACTCACACTATTACACAATTAATAACACAACTATAAATACTTCAAAATTTACAAGTTAAAAGAAGCATCAAGGGCCGGGGAGATAGCTCTGTGGTACAAGTGCCTGCCTGGCAAGTGCAAGGTCATGAGTTCGAACCCTGGTCCCTCAAAAAGAGAAAAAAAAAAAAAAAGCATCAATAAAAAATTAATCAAACTTAAAATACCTTTAACTTTTTTTTTTAAATTTTATTTATTTATTTATTTGTTTGCTTGTTGTGTTTGTTTGTTTCTTTATTTATTAATTTTGTGGCTGGCTCAGCCTGCACTGGTGGTGGCGCTGGCGCAGCACATGGTGCCGGGGATCGAACTGCAGTCCCCGCAGTTGCCTGAGCCCTCCTAAGCAGGCGCTTTAGACCACTGAACCATCTCGCCGGCCCAATACCTTTAACTTTTAAATAATCATACACTACAATAACATTAGCTTTGAAAGGCAATTTCTTGTTTTAAAAAAAAAAAAAAAAAAAGCCTGACACACAAGGACTCACAAGTCTTTTCTCTCCAGGCTAGGTGATGCCCACGTGTACTTACAGTGCTCTGGGAGGCTGTCATGGGGGGTGGGAGTGTGTCTAAAATTCAGGTCAAGAGCTGGCCAGACAGTTCAGCAGACTATAGCGCCAGAGTGCAGCAGCCAGAGTTCAAACTCTGGCCTGCCATGCCAGACCTGGCCCAGCCCCAGGGTGTGCTGAGATGACAGTTGAGACTGGTGTGGTGGCACACACCTATAATCCTAGTGCCTCGTAGGGTGAAAACAAGAGAATCACTACAAGTCCAATCCATGTAGTGAGATCCTGTAGACCCTATATTAATACATTAAAAAAAAATTTAAATTCCAGGCCAGCCTGGCCATTTTGGTGATTTAGCGAGATCCTGTCTCAAAAGTTACAAGGGAGCTGGGGTTGTAGCTCAGAATAGAGGCCCTGGGATTAATTCCCAATACCATCAAAAAAAAAAAAAAA
>PVKN010011209.1:0-21879 GCA_004027915.1 Capromys pilorides | reverse complement strand
GTTTAGTAGATAGAATGTATAGAGAATACCTGCAACTCATCAACAGTAATACAGATAACTCAATGTAAAAATAGGCACAAAGACTTGAATAGACATCTCTTCAAAGAACATTTACAAACGACCAATAAACATATAACGCTATTTGTGCATGTTAGCATACGCCTATAATCCCAGCACTGCAGGCAAGAGGATCCCAGGCCAGGGTGGGCTACAAAGTGAGCTCAAGGCCTGCCTGAACTACATGGTGAGACACTGTCTTAAAAAGACAAACAAAGCCGGGCATGGTGGTGCATGCCTGTAATCCCAGCACTTGGGAGGCTGAGGCAGGAGGATTGGTGTGAGTTCAAGACCAGCCTGGGCTACAAAAATGAGCTTAAGGCCAGCCTGAACTGCATAGCGAGACCCTGTTTCAAAAAGACAAAACAGAGCAAAAACATAAAAGCTATACTCCACATTATAGTCTTTAGGGAAATGCAAATCAAAACCATAATGAACTGTCACTCCATATCTCCTAGGGGGGCTGTAACTTTTTCAGGTTTAAGAGACAGTTTATTATAACACATAGTCCAAAGATAAGGATTACAAGAAGACTGCAATGGTTATGGAACATTCCCACCAAGCAATCCAGAAATCTAAACTCGTCATTTCTTCAAAGTTAGAGCTGGCATCTGACATGGCCTAGGCTTGTTGTCCTAAGGCCTGTAAGGCAGATCAGGGACGAAAATTCCACCAGAAATAGTTAAACAAGGAGGACAGTGATTTAACTTCCTAAAACTTAAATGACTCAAAGATGTGCACTTGTGGAATTCTAAAGGTACAGCTCACAATGGATATATATATATATATATATATATATATATATATATATATATGTATGTATATTTCTTTCGCTTAGAATGTACACATATGTGCAATCCTACAGGAATTAATGTCTATAGATGGAACTAGGTTATCTCCACCTAAAGGCCCCCATGTCACTTAATGCAAAACACTAAAGGCACTTCCACTTCCCTCAGAAGCACCACACAGATTTCTACGGTCTCCACTACTGTTTAACCTTTGTAGGACATATTTAACCTATACAATAGAAACTTAGAAAAGAGGGCTGGAGAGATGGCTCAGTGGCACCAGTACCTACTTGTCAAGTGTAAGATTCAGAGTTCAATTCCCACACTAGAAAGAAAAAAGAAGATGTACGCCTATCTCTGTTTGCTCACAATGTAACAGTATACCTGAAACCCTAAAGAAAAAAAGTCAATGTTTAAAAAGTCGGTATAACAAGATATAAAGTTAACATATAAAAATCAATAGCCTTATATATGTAAGCAATAACACGTTGGAATGTGAAACACAAGGAAAAAAAAACATTTACAAGAGCAACAGAAAACTAAAATGCTTAGGAGTAAAACCTAAGAGACCAGGGTTTAGCTCAGGGGTAGAGCAGCTGCCCACATGTGGGAGGCTCTCAGTCCCTTCCCAGCACTGGAAAGCTAACAACAAAACTTAGCAAAAAATGCTCAAAAACCTAGGCATGGTGGTGCATGCCTGTAGCCCTAGCACAGGGAACCTGTGGCAGTAGGACTGCGGTGAGTTCAAGGCCAGCCTGGGCTGCATAGTGAGACCGTCTCATAAAAACCAAAATGAAAACTAAAAAAGCCCACATAAGACACTCTACAAAACTGGACTGAATAAACAGAAAGCCATATACTTTGAGGACATTTGCATGTCACTGAGACTGCAGCACGTCCAGGGCGGGATAATACACGCCTGCAGTCCCAGCTTCTCAGGAGGTTGACGCAGAAGGACTACAAGTTTGAAGCCAGCCTGGGAAACTGGGTGAAATCTTTTTTTTTTTTTTTTTTGGATACCAGGAAATGAAGTCAGGAGCTTGCACTGGCCAGGCAAAGAGTGTAGTTCAGTGGTGGAATACTTGCTTAGTTAGCACGCGCAAGGCCCTGGGTTCTATCCCTAGTGTGGCGGTGCACCCTGTAATCCCAGTGCTTGAGAGGCTGAAAACGGGGATCACTATGAGTTTGATATGTATAATGAGATGCTGTAGACCCTGCACTAAATAAATATATAAAAAAATGAAACATGAAAGTATTTCCAACATATATCACAGACTGTAAATATTTACAATTAAAAAGGAAAAAGTAAACTGAAAACTCAATAGAAAATGGACAATAGGCATGTAAAGACAATTCATAAGAGATTTAAATGGCCCTTATGTAAATGAAAACATTCCACCTCACTCACAGTAAGAAAAATGCAAATTAAAATTATACCAAGCAGAGCCAGCCAGATAGCTCAGCAGCCTAAAGCACCTGCTTAGGCAGAACGCAAGGGCCAGGGTTTGATCCCCAGGCCTGCTGTGCGCCCCCCACCAGGGTGCAGAGACAATTGAGACTGCTCATGGTGGCGCACACCTGTAATCCCAGCACTTGGGAGGCTAAAAACAGGAAGATCACTATGAGTTGATCTGTGTAGTGAGATGCTGTAGACCCTGTACTAAATACATTTAAAAAAATAATAAAACAAAATTATACCAAGCTTCCCTTTCCTATTTACCTGAGTAGCATAAATTCAGAAACAGCACACTGCACAAAGAAACACTGGCATTTGGGAAGAAGGACACATTCTTCCAGCCAACAATCTCTTCTAGAAATTTATCTGAGGAAAATATCCTAATAAACACTTTAATGCTTCATATATTTTT
Source organism: Capromys pilorides (assembly GCA_004027915.1). Lineage (NCBI taxonomy): Eukaryota > Metazoa > Chordata > Mammalia > Rodentia > Capromyidae > Capromys > Capromys pilorides. The sequence goes on along the minus strand of PVKN010011209.1, from coordinate 19,163 downwards.
AAAATTAAGGAACTGGCAAGATAGCTCAGCAGTCTAAAACGTCTTCCTAGGCAAGCTTAGGCAAGCACAGGGACCGAGGCTCAATCCCCAGTACAACATGCTGTGCCAGCCCCGCCCCCAGGGTAGGCTAAGGGGGCCACACACACAAAAAAGAATGAGTAGGAAGAGAGAAAAGGAGACAAAATCAAGTGCTTTTTTGGGGGGAGGGGGGTACTGCAGGTTGAACGTAGGAGCTTGTATTTGCCAGGCAGGCGCTGATGCTGCTGAGCTACCTCCCCAGGCCACCAACTGCTTTTCAATTAAATATTATAACCACTCCAGGAGGGTGGAGAAAACTAACTCAAGTAACCCGGAAATGCTCAGTCTGTCTGTGAGTCAGGTGAGCTCTTTTTTGCAGTTTCATTCTATGGAGGTGCAGGTGTGGCAATCCTGAAACTTATCAGCTTAAGGACAATGTGTAGATGTTGGCAGCAGGGGAGGGAAATATTATGAGAGCACAGACACACAACTATGGGATAAGGACTGAGGAAAATTACAGCACTGGCTTGGGATTTATCACTATCACTATTTACCATTATCAACTTTTGTATGATATTCTTATGTTTCCCTACTATGGAAGGCACTGAATCAACACTGAAATTGTAGCAATGAGGACATCAAATGCCCTCATCTTGCTTAATTGTCTTTCCCTGCCAATGAAACTAGGGCTCCTTAGAGATGCCTGGTCCCAGGGCTGGGACACAGAAAGTACAAGACAAACCCTGAACATCTTATTAGGTCAGGGAGTGAAATGTGTCAATCAAACCAAACCACCATGATGGAGATTCTCGTGGGCACTCTGGGTCCAGGGGCTCCCATAGGCTCAGTCTAAGAAAACGTGGCATCAACCTAAGGGAATAACTACTCTTGGGTGGAAAGAGGAACTCCTGGGGTTAGGGAACGGCTTGGCGGCACAGCATCTGCCTGGCAAGCTTGAGGCCCTGACTTTAGTTCCTGATACTAAACAACCCAGGAACTGCTCAGCTCACACTGATATTCAGTGAACGTGGTAGGCAGGCAGGACAAATCTTTATGCCAACTCCTAAGTGGAAAAGGAGCTGTGAAACTGGAAAAACCACCTTTTGTGTGTGTGTGGCCAGCTCAGCCTGCCCTGGGGGCGGGGCTGGCAAAGCATGTGGTGCCAGGGATCAAACCTGTGCATTGCCTAAGTTTGCCTAAGCAGAGAGCTAGGATATCTCCCTGAACCCAAAACCATCATTTAAAAGCAACTCAGGGGCCAGGGAGATAGCTCCGGGGCACAAGTGCCTGACTGGCAAGTGCAAGGTCCTGAGTTCAATCCCTGGTTCCGCAAAATAAATAGATAAAACCAATTGAGTCATGATGGTTCAAGCAAAAGTGAATGGATGAATGCTAAATCTAGGGAAGAAAGTGTGATGAGCAGGAGAGTATTTGCATAGTCTTAATCTCTCCAGAGGCTGCTGATTAAAGATTTTTTTGGGGGGAGGGGTATACTGAGAGGATCAAACTCAGGATCTTGAGCTTGCCAGGCAGGCACTTAAGCTGCACAGCTATCTGCCCAGCCCAAGGCTGCTAATTAGTTGCAAAAAGTAGAGCAGTCATTCTGTATTTGGAGAACCTAACAATAGGGGTCAAAAGGAGGAACAGGTGAAACAGTGGCCATGACCCCAGGTGAGACACTCTGGGAAGAATCCAGCCATTATTTCCACTGGGAAAATGTAGCCTGGAATCTGATTCTAAGGAAGCACAATGAACCCAAATTGAAGAACACTTATAAAATTAAGATCAATTTTATAAAGTCAGGGAAAGGCTGGGGAACAATTGCAGATTAAAGAAATCAAGAAAGGGCTGGGGAGATAGCTCGGAGGCATAAGCACCTGCCTGGCAAGCACAAGGACCCGAGTTCGATCCCTGGCTCTCCTGCCAGGCCGGCCAGACTGGGGACTATAAAAGTGACCACAAGTCAGCCCAAACTGCACATGAAACCTTGTCTCAAAACAACAACAACAAAAAACCCTTGAGAGAATGCAAACCATGGACATTAGTAATTTACAACTGAGGTACACGACTGTTAAAGGCCTGAATCTAACAACTACTATAATTACCAAACAGGTTCATCTCCGTTCTTTGGAAAAACACAGGGCAATAATAAGAGGTGAAGGGAAATGAAGTTAGAGAAGGTGGCACATGCCTGTAATCCCAACACCCTGGGAGGCCGTATCGGAGAGCTGTAAATTTGAATCCAGCCTGAGCAACTTAGTGACACTGTCTCAAAAGTAAAAAAAAAAAAAAAAAGAAAGAAGAAACGAAAGAAAAGGCTGAGACTAGCTCAGTGCAAATGCCCTAGGTTTAATCCTCAGTACCAGAGCCAAATGGTGGTGCACAGCTGCAATTCCAGCACTGAGGATGCCGAAGCAGGAGGATGAATGAGAGTTACAGGCCAGCCTAGAGTGAGACCCTGTTTCAAAAAACCGACAGAATAAAATAGCTTTTCACACACACACACACACACACACACACACACACGCACGCACGCACGCATGCACGCGCACACGTACAGAAAATCCCAGTACCTCCAAAAGAAGAAAAGGAAAATGGTATATGAACCTGCTCTGAAATGTTTCAGAAATAAAATACTTGAAGTGAAAAACGAATGGTGAATTTGGGTAAATGACTTGTGAAAATTCTCCATACTACTCTCTCAGTCTTCTGTAACACTGAAACTATTTCAATGAAGAGTGAAACACAGAAGTATACCAGCACAGGTTCTAATCTCAGGCTCAGAGCCTGAGGACAGATGAACACTCTGGATGTCTGAACCATTCATCCCTCACAGGTCGAGCAAGGCCCTAACCTCTGGGCCTCTCCCACCCAGGCTCCAGGTCTGCTTTTCCCATCTGTTGAGACCTCACTCCTTGAGGATGCTAAGGCCAGAGGTGGCTTTCAGGACAAAGCTGTGAATTGCTGTCATTGTCTGTGTTGCTGTGGAGTTGCCACTGTCACCACCATCTTCTTCAAAGAGCAAACAAACTTCTGAATATTTCAGGGGACATAACAAAGAGAAAGGAAATTATAGGTAGGCTGGTTTTGAAGTCATCAAGTTAACAGTACACATTTTGAGCCACTTCATCTTTTTTTTTTTTTTTTGGCAGGACTGGGGTTTGAACTCATGACCTTGCACTTGCCAGGCAGGCACTTTTGTCACAGAGCTCTCTCCCCAGCCCCTACTTCATCTTTATACAGTAATAATCTATATTTTAAGAATTGCTCTGATTTTGCAGAACTTTTAAAGACATTTTCCCTTGTTTGGGAATCATAAACACAAGGTCCTGGAATGATCAGTGTTGTATTATCTTGAGTTTTAGACTTTGTTTCAATGCAGTAAATCAAGTTAGCTGCTGGTGGTGGCAGCATATCTCATTCAGGCTCTATGACTCTGAGGCGTTTCCCTTAACAGCCAATCTCCTCCCACAATACATGTGTTATACTGACATAGCATATTACACAGCAACAATAAAGAGCTAACTACTAACACAGTGTGGCTCCATCTTACAAGTTGAACAAAAACCAAGCACATGAATCCATATTTTGTGAATCCATTTATATGGAGCTCAACAACAGACAGCACAAGTGGACAGTGACAGAGGGAGGAAGTTGACCTTTGTGGAGACAAACAGCAACTGTGGGGGACACTAAGGAGCTTTCTGAGAGGCGCTGGAGATGGGCTGTATTTTTGTGTGTGTGGTACAAGCTTTGGCCAAGAACACAGATGTACTACAGATGTACTGTACATAGGTGATACCTCAATAAAATTAAAATCTATGCAAAAATAAAAAGTATAGCAAAAGAACTTAAAAAAAAAAGACAAAGAGCAACGTCTCCAAATCAGTACAGATCAAAGGAGGTATCACTAGGAAAGAACACACTGCTTGCTTACAGTACACTGCAGGCCTTCTTCCAGGCTGGGCCACTTCTGCCAGGGGACAGCAGGGACAAGGTCAAAGGCTATCTGCACCACAAAGCATCACTCAGCTTCTGGGATCAGATGAGAGCTAAGTTTAAGTTTCCAAAGTATTTTTGTCTTCCAAATGTTATGATACATTAATATAATTAGTAAAGAAAAATATAGAGCCTTGTCTACATAATTAGAAAAACTAACCTAAAAGTACCACAGCCTCCAGTCAGAAAGCTGGGCACTCTAGATTAGGCTTTGCCACTTACAAGTGTGTTACTTGCTAAAAGCAGGCATTCCCATTTGTTGGAAGTTTCTTCTTCAGCAGCAATTGGCATTTTACCCATTCCCAGTTGGTTTTTTTTAGAAACAAGGTCTATGTCACCCAGGCTGTCCTCAAATGCATGGCAACCCTCATGCCTCAGCCTCCTAGGTGCTGGAGTTACAGGTGTGCTCGCAGCCCGGCCTCCAAACCTACTTCTTAAAGAGCGTTGAGAAAATGCACTTGGTATGGACGTGCAATACAGGGTCAGAATGTTCATTATGCAGGCTTTATGAACACTCTAAAATCAAAAGTTTTGACTAAGCTAACCAACTTTAAGAGAATGTAGAATGGACTATAGATGGGTAAGTTAAAAAAAAGCACCACAGGTGCCAACAAAAGGAGGTCTGATGCTGCAAGATGCTCAGAGGAAAATACTTATTTCACATTTTACCTTGTAAAGCCCAACTTGTTCTTCTACATGACATTTTTTGACTGGTTCAAACTGTGCAACCTGGGGCCAGCGGGATGGCTCAGCAGTCTAAAGCGCCTGTTTAGGAAAGCGTAGGTGGCCACAGGGACCAAGGTTCGATCCCTGGCACCACATGCTGCATCAGCCCGGCTCCTAGCGCAGGTTGAGCCGGCCATAAGAAAAAAAAAACAAACCTGTGGAATAGAAACGAATCTTCCTGGTTTGTCTTACTATGCACTCTTAGATAAACATGCAAATTTGTTAGCTGGGTCCCCCCCATACCTGTTCCCCAGGCTGAAGGCAGTCCAGGTACTTGATGCATTATGGGTCTGTGCTTTTGTAGCACAGGTGCTAAGCCTAATAGCATGAGATCCGGAGCCAAGCCTTGATGCCAGCCCCAGCCACCACAGCTACTTACTATGCAACTTTAGGCAAATCCCTTCTGAAGCTTCAATGTTTTTCTTTTTTCTTTTTTTTTTTTTTTTTTTTTTTTGCAGGACTGGGGTTCAAACTCATGATCTTGCACTTGCCAGGCAGGCACTTGTGCCACAGAGCTATCTCCCCAGCCCCCTCAATGTTTTCCTTCTATAAGATGCAACTACAGTACTGAACGAATCTCATGAGTTTATAAAGAACTGAATGAGCAAGCACATTAAAGAGTTCATCTGACGTCTGGACTGCACACCGCTTGGTGATGTTTGCATAGCATGAGTGAAGCCCTGGATTTCAGTCCTGGGACAGTTAACAGGAAAAAAACTCAATAAGTTAATTTATAGCACATGCTTAGTTAATAGCAGCTATAACTACAGACTCAAAGTCCAGTCTTTTTTTGCTATGAAAAAGGTGATGTTTCTAAACGATGTGTCCCCACCTTTAAGCGCTGAACACGGGGTCCCTGACTGCTATCTTTAGTCTATGTACACTTGGCTCCTGGCACTTTCACAATTTTTGGTTTATAGATTGTACTTAAATGTATAGTGCCACTAAATATCACTGTATCATAACTGACACTGTAAAAGAATTGTTTATAATTTATCTCTGCAAAATTAAAAATTAAGTTAAAAATTAAGAGATCAGGTATGGTAGCACATGCTTGTAATCCCAGTACTTAGGAGGTTGAGGCAGGAGAATTGTTGCGAGTTCAGGACCATCCTGGGCTACAAAGTAAGCTCAAAGTCAGCCTAAACTGTGCAGAGACCGTCCCAAAAAAGATGAAATAGGGGCCAGGGAGATAGCTCGTGGCACAAGTGCCTGCCTGGCCAGTGCAAGGTCTCAAGTTCAAATCCACAAAAAAATAAAAATTCAAAAAGATGAAATAAAAAGGCCATGTTTTAAAAGACAAAAAAATAAAAAGGACACTTTTGTATTCAATCTAGCATGATTCCTTTGACACCATAACTTACACTTAAGAAAATAGCAAAAGTCTTCTGAACTTAATCTAGGAAATGCTAACATTGAGGGGCTGAGACTAGCAATTCTGGTCACGTGAAGTGAGCACAATCACACGTGCCCCACACCTTTTCCCTCATCACCAACTGTATGTCCACTTGTTCACTTACTCGTACCTTAGCAATGGCTATGAATTTTGTGGAATCTTCCTGGAAAATACAAGCAGGCTGACGTCCGCTATGTGCCACTTTTCCACGCACAAAGCACACTACCTCGAGCTGGTTAATGTCATGCTGCCCCGAGTTTCCTGGTGACAGTCACTACACAACGCACTGCATGCTTTTTTTTTTTACTTTTACAACACAATTTTCCCTGATCAGCCATAACTGTGGTAGTCCACTAAAAGCTACCATCCACAATGTGAAATTAGGTCACCTTGTAGCTGTGTCTGTTAGGCCACACTGGGAACTAGGTGGTGACAACATACAGTAGCATCTGCGGTGTCCAAATGGAGTTCTGTAAAAATGCAGTCGCTGGACTCATACCTAATCTGAGAGTATTTCACTGAGCTCATATTCACACAAGTGGACTCAATATGAAGTGAAAAACACACTAAGCTGGAGGTAAAGTATAATCAAAGATAACATACTTTTGGTTGTTTTCTGTGTCTTAATACACACACTGAAATGGAGAAGGAAACAATACAGGCTTGACAAGATTTCAGTCATTTAGTTTCTGTCTAAACTTCCCAATGATATATCCTTACACGTGCTTTATCAGGAAAGAAAAACATGCTAGTGCACCAAATGGGAGTTACCTTGTGCTGCTTTCCATCTCGAAGGCCCCCATGGATTCAGGCAGTTTAAAACAAAACACTAGAGTGGGTGCTCTATCAGCTATACCCAGTCAATTCTCACCATTCAAGCAGTTATCTAGGAAGTCACCACTAACACTGAACAAGCACTGAGTCACCGTCCCCACAGGAAGCGCAGGCTAGGTTCTTGTGAACCTGTCACACACCTGACGATAGGTCAACACCTGACGATAGGTCAACAGTCTTGCATTACTCCTGTTAGGAAATCTTATTTAACACTGGAGGAGCAGCCTACAGTACTGTCTCTTGTCTGAGTAAAGCTCACCAGACACACACAGGGTGCTTGTCACATGCTCATTTTAGTTAAACGTGCTCTAGACATTGCAGCCATCCCACTCAGTGGTCAATACATCAACTGAGAACATGGCACAAACACATCATGGAAGGACGCTTGCTTAGGGTCCAACAGCTGGCAAAAAAACCTGACAAGCTCCTCAGGGACAGCGCACAGCAGGTACCATCCTGTACATATCCAAGCATGCCTGAAAAGCATGATCATCTATTTTGGAGCTGACAAATGCATCAAATACAGATCCCACAATCTACTAGGTTGATCTTTCCTGAAACAACTCCTCTAAGATCAGAGGTCTGCTTGGCAGATCTGTTGGCGCTTATAGATTTGCTGTATCTAAAAGTATTAAGACATTTCAAGAACAGATGGATGTGACTTTATCTTCCTATAATACTGAATTACAACCACCCGATTAAAATGAGCTAGTCTGTACAAACCTCATTTGAAATACATTTTGGAACTCAAAATGAGAACCTCGGGCCGAGATGGTTCAGCGGTCTGAAGCACCTGCTTAGGAAAGTTTAGACAATCACAGGGACCGAGGTTCATTCCCTGGCACCACATGCTGTGCCAGCCCAACCCCCAGGGCAGACTGAGCCAGCCATAATTAAAAAGAGAACTTCAACTAAAGCTAATTTCTTTAAACACGTACTGTCTATACTTAAAATTCCAGAAAAGTAGCATATACCTGTCTCCCCTAAGTACCGAAGAAAACCTTTCAGACACGAGAGAAATCGTGTTGATCAACTGTTAGCCTCCCGAGGGTAGGATCTGGCCAAACAAAACTACACAAGGGATGTAGCTCAGTGGCACAGTACCTGCCTGGCAAACTCCAGCTCCCAAGTTCAATTCTCGATATCCAAAACAAACAAAAAAGCCCCATAAAACTTTTGTAAACTATCACTGACTGGAGATGTAGCTTTACATGAATTTCAAAAGTCAAAGGGAAAAGCGTTCTAGGAATAGAATCTTCCCCAGACCTCATGCTGTAGGGAGATCTGCTCACTACAAACCAGGGTTTTACTTGACCCACGTGCAATTACTGTTTCTAGCATGGTCATGAGGTAATGAAATGTGACTTGGTATGTGCAATGGAATAATGGGTTAATATTAGACCACTTTCTCAAATATCCAAAATGCCTGAAATACTGACACCAGGAACCTAAAGTCAAGTATACCCTCTGGAAGACAGAATTGTTGTCTTATTCTTCACAAAAATCCTGGGCTGTAAAGCTATGACACTATACAGAAATTAAGAAATAATCTCAAACCACCAAACTGAAGATCTCACCATAGTAAGGCTTAGGGCTAGGTAGTGCTCGGTCGTGGGGCACAAGTTCAGCATGAGCAAGACACCATGGTGTCCCAAGCAAGGTTTTAAACTAATCCAACCTTTCTGACAATTTACCCAATAATCTTAAATTTATTTGATGTACTACAGGAATGGCCTGTGCCTTTTAACCTAAAACCAAGCACTTTTGAATTCAACATAAGAGATTTCTGTGCCAAATAGCCTCTAGGTCTGTAACGTTAAGGTTTACACATCAGTTCCAAGTGAATAAAAAAAAAAAATTGAAAACCATAACCGTGCACTGTTTAAGGAATTTTTATTAAAGCAAGAATTTTATAATCCAAATTACGTTTCCCTGCCCAGTTATCAGTTCTATTACTTAGAATAGAACTAACATCCTGAGCTATTCCACAGTAAAGAATTACAAAATTAAAGAAAGGAATGCTTTAAATTTTTGTACTTTGCTGAAAATTCTTTTCCCAGGGTCTATAAAACATTAATTTGTTTTTATATTTTACTATTTTTTTGTATATTTTTTTTTTTTGTTTTTTTGTTTTTAAATCAAGTAATCTAGGACTAGCATTGTTTGCTAGACCTGGCATTTGCTCGGTACATAAGGTTCAAAGTTTCCTTTCCTTTTTTTATTTATTTTCTATTTTGCAATGTTTTTTTTTTCATAGTTATTTAAAGTTTTTCGATGTTTAGATATTTTTCTTCGGTGAAGCACGAGTTTCTTTTCGTGGTCCCTGATCAATCTGTAAATTAAGAAAACAAATTCAGGAGGGAATACCGGCATTTATCAACAGCAAATTAAAGCCCATAGCCAAATGCAGTTTGCTGCCCTTTTCTGTAACCACCAATACTCGATAGCCACTCCTGCTTCGACATTACAATAGTAAGTGACTCCAAGAGAAACTACATGGCCCACAAAACCCTAAAAATTTCTCTACAAAAACGCTCTGCCAACCCCTGGCCCTGCCACTCCAGGTGGCATCCCTGCAATCCCAGCAGTTGGCAGAGAGGAAGCTCACTGCAAGTTTGAGGCCAGGCTGGGCCATGGTGAATTCAAAGCTAGCCTGAATTATCCTGCCTCAAACATACACACACACACACACACACACAAACCTGTCTCATGGGGCATAACATACAGCAGTACCAAGGGCAAATATAGCCAACCCCCAATAAAGGTTTGAACTTTGAAAGCCAATCGCGTTACAGGCCACTTAATATAAACTACAATACCACAGCTGTCTAAATGCTTTCATTTAAAAAGCACTAGTCTATGCCAGGGTAATACGTAGAATTTCCTTGAATTCCTTTAAAGGCCTTCCTCTCTAAATCAAGCTGGAGAACAGTGAATCACAGATGGAAAACTCACTTTAAACAGTTGGAACTCCAGTGGCACTGTTCACTGCTTTCTGCGCAGCCTCTTTAGCTTGGTGGGCTTGTAGTACAGCTACAGCTTCATCAACCTAAAGAAACAAACCAGGAACGGTTGGCCGAATAGCTCGGCAGATTAAAGCACCTACAAGCAAGTGCAGGTGCCAGGGGTTCGATGCCCGGGCTTGCTGTGCCAGTGCCAGTCCCACCCCCTAGGGCGTACTGAGATGGCCACTGAGACTGGGCATGGTGGTGCAAGTCTGTAACCTCAGCTCTTGGGAGGCTGTAAACAAGTGGATCACTAGAGTCTGAACTAGTAGTGAGACCCTGAACACCCTGTAGACCCCATCCTAAAATAATAATAAAAAAACACAGTAAAGTAAAACTAAGAACAGTTTCTAACTGATAGAATTATTCTCAGGGGCTGGGGAGACAGCTCCATGGCACAGCACCTGCTTGGCAAGTGCAAGGTCATGAGTTCAAACCCTGGTCCCACAAAAACAAAACAATCTCTGGTCCAACAAAATTAAATAAATAAAATAAATAAAATAAATAAATAAATAGATGGATAGAGAAAAATTCTCACAAAGACACATTTTATCCTCAGATAAAAACAAAAAAATTATTTTGATTAAGCAGCAGGAATTGAAACAGCCTGGATGTTAGCACTTGACTGATGGGCTCTGAACAGGTCCTACCACACACCAGCAGTGGGGCACTGGGCCAGTGGCTACTGCTTTAGCTACCCCACTTTCGGGTAAAAAGTACCACAATGTTGTTACAAAGGTTCACAATTAAAGCTTATAACCCAGTAAGATTAACTTGTACGCATCACAACATAAATGTTCTATAGCACTATTATAGAAAACACTGGAATCAGATACACAGACAATTAGACAGATGGCAAATTTTAAAATTACCTTAGAACGGAGAGACTCTGGAGACTCAAGCATGTGAAGAAGTTCTGAATTATCAATCTCCAACAACATGCCAGTGATTTTACCAGCAAGACTGGGGTGCATGGCTTGAATTAGCGGAAATAGCCGTTCACCTGGAATTAGAAACATTCAAAACCTCCTTTAGTCCAAAACAAAGGCACTAGCCATACTACATTGGAGTTGAGGAGCCTTACTTGTGTATGGTGTGTATAGCCTGTAACTCACCATTTCCTTATGTCTTTTATGGAAGAAAGCAAGATGTACCACAAAATAATTTCTAGCACTGCTCATCTGTTAATGCAATTGCTATTAAAACAATAAACCTGTACTCAGACTAAGTCAAACTCTCATCTCATTCGGTTCAAATTCTTCCAAAAACTGAGTTGCCAGCACTTGGGAAGCTGGGGCAGCAGGATCACAAGTTCAAAGCCAGCCTGAGATTTTGTCTCAAAAGAGAACCAGGCCCATGGTACTATTCTACCACCTTAACCATTGCCAACAAGTCATTACTAGCTTTAACACCATTCTAATTTTAATGTGTGTCAGTGGTGCAAACCTATGGCACATGCGTCTTTCTTTTTAAACACGTTAATGCAGAGGCTTTTTTAAGTGAACGTTTTAAAACCTCAGGCTGCACTGCAGGAGTCTTTCTCACGCTTAGGCTGCACCTGGCACTCAGGTCTGAAGTGGTTCACTAAGGCCATCGCTGCACTCCACCGTGTCAGCCATCACATTCAGGTGCAGACTAACCTTTGCATTCTGTGCTCCCTGCAGCTGAGCAAGCCAGGCAGACACTTACCCAACATTTGCTTTTGCTCTTGAGGGGGGGCAGATGCCAACATGGAAGCAGTCAAAGGTTCTTGACCCTGTACGTGAACGGCAGGCTAGAGATAGGAAACAGAAAAACTCCTGAGCACAGAAGGAATGGCATGCAGAAGTAGTCATCAAGATAATCACCAAAACGCTAAGATCTGCATTCTGCACGCACATGGATTAGGGGCTGGTAGTTTAAGGAAGTGAGCCAGCTAGGCACAGCGGCACACTCCTGTAATTCCAGCACTTAAGAAAAGCAGAGGCAGGACAATCACGGCCAGCATGGGCTACACTGTAAGTTCAAAACTTGCCTTAACTGCGTAGTGAGATCTTTTCTCTCTCAAAAAAAATTCATTACAAACCCCCCCAAACCAAGAGGCTAAGGCAGAAGGTATTCTTTGAAATCACCTTCTATTAGCATCACAATTGGGCTAACATCTGAAGATAACCCCATTAACACAGTTAACTTTCCCACACATCTTCCTAACATGTCCGTCAACTTTTAGTCACACAACTCAAGATGGCAATTGCTTAGCATAGGACATAAAACACTTTTGCACATAGCCATCAACTGCCAACACGCTCCACACAGCTTACCCGCTCATCTACCAGGCAGCTGGCTTTGTGCCCCGATCCCACCAAGCACTATTATTTTCACGGAGAAGCGGTCACTGTTTACCTGTTGCATGGTAACCTGTGGCTGTGCATTGAGATGCTGCTGAGGATTGCGGACCCCTGCGGCATACTTATACTGGGGCACGGTGCGGACAGCAGGAGTGGCTGCAGCGGCAGCGGCTGCAGGACGTGGACCCATCGTCTGTGTTGATGTGTTTGCTGAAAGAGAAAATCATTGCTTAGATTTTTTTTTTCTTGCTGTTTCAAAATGAGAATCCGTTTTTCCACAGGGGATTAAGTTACTCACCCACACGCTGTGCTGACATGACTCGCGGAACTTGTGAGGAAGCTGGTCTCATAGTGCTAAACGGCGGTCGAGGCGCGGCTGGGCGGATAGCACCGGGCATGTTCTGGAATGCTGCAGAGAGGATGGGAACCTACATGAGCTGGACACCTCCAAGAGTAATGCTGTGCTCTAAGAGTCGAGGCTCACACAGAAAGCTCCAAGTGATCATGTATAAATTTTCTAAAGCCAGGTTCCAGTTTCATATTTTCTCACTCATCACATGAGTATCAGTAAATAAAAATATAAATGCATATACTGATATTATTAGCATACAAAAATCTCAAGCACTCCTCTAACAACACCAGCTCTGTTCCACAGAACAAGGCTTAAAATTATAAAGCCTGACTAGGCACTGTGGTACATGCTTATAATTCCAACACTTTGGAGGAAGAGGCAGGAAAATCCCTGCAAATTTGAGGTTCAAGGCTAGCCTGGGACTGTGAGTTTAAGACCTATAAACCACATAGTGAAACTCTGTATCACTATTTTAAAAAAGCCTGAAAGCTCTGGTGCTGGTGAGGGTCTTGTTATGTAGTTCAGACGGGCCTCAAACTCAGCAGTCCTGTGTCAGCTTCCCAAGAACTGCACTATAGATGTGGCTGCCACCACACCAGCATCATGAACTTTTAAAACTACTTAGTATGCAAACATGATGAGTTGAATCCATTCCCAAAGCCAACATACATGTTAATATCTCACTAAAACAGGAACGCTAAAACACTGGTTTCTATTTACAATCAAACTTGAAGTGAACAGCTATAGCCAAAAATTATGAAAAGCAATCACTAATATATCACTGAAACAGAACAGCTAATTTATCTCATGTAGATTTTTAATCCAATTCCCAATCTTAATTAAAAAAAAAAAAAAAAAAAAAAGGCTTACGATGAGGTCTGGCACCCTGAGCAGTCCAGCGAGGACTTGGTCTTAGTTGAGCAATTTGGCTAGGAGGGTAGTACGCAGCACGGTTCTGAGTCTGCCAAAGGAGCAAGCAGGCAAGTTTATCAGCTTTAGGAAATGCAAACAACGTGACTAGTATAAGCTCCCCAAATGCCACAACGCGTACCCACTCCTAAGCACCTCCGAAGTCAATCCTCATTCCCACCCAAGCTGTGGCTCTTTACTCCCTAAAACCAACCTGGGGGATAGCTGCCATGAAGTAACCCGACGGAGGTGCTGGCTGGTAGGGGTTGATTACGGGGTTGGGCACGGCTCGGACACTCGCCATCCTCTGCATGTACTGGTTAGTGAGGTGAGCCTGGCGCTCTTCTTTGCGCTGAGCTAAAGCTACATAGAGTGGCTTGGTGGCCACAATTCTACCATTCATTTCTGTAACTGCTTTAGTGGCTTCTTCTGGGGAGGAGAAACATACAAAACCAAATCCTTTGCTTCGACCACCCTCCATCATAACCTATTAAAAGAAAATAATTAAGTTCAAACAATGGTAAAATGAGGCACTAAAACAAGATCACCATTTAGAGTTAACTATAGTCAATGGAATCAGGTAACGAACCCTATAATCATCCCCTTGAGTTCATTACTTCTTCCTTAGTCCCTCAATATTGAGGCAAGCTATACATATGTATTATCTTAGGCAAGCAGTAAGCTGGAAGTAGAAATACAACAGCAACTTCTCAAGACCTTAGCTACTAAACCACAGATTTCTAGCACTATTTGATATTATTTGCAGTAACATGAAACTGCAAAATCAAAAGACAATAGGTTTGTCTCCTACACCAAGGCAAAAACAACTAACCCAAGAAACAAAATGCAAAGGAAAAGTCCAATTAGTGAACATGTGAAAGTACGTTATTAAATGTAAAAAAAGATACTGTTTTGCATTCAACTGACAAATCAGCTCAGACCACAGAAACATGTTCGGCCATTTTTTGAGTTTGGTAGTCTCAATTTTAAACACATACAGTACTACTGCTCACTAGCATTCCAATTCTATAAAAGCAGAATGAGCCTGTTCATTAGAGCAATGGTTCTAATAGCAGAAGTATGGGAAGCAACCCAAACATCTATTGCATTACTGTACAAGTAAAGTAAATGAACACTCGGCCAGCAACAAAAGAGAATACATGAAACGAGTATTTGTATCTATCACATAAAAAGGCCAAAACAGACCAGTCTTCTCCAAGCCAAACTCCTGCCCACCCCTTTGCTTCAAGTAAGAATCCACTAAAGATTAATAAAAGTTGTCCTTTTAAAAAAAGGATATGAGCCAGGTGTGGTGGCACACGCCTGTAATCCCAGCTCTTGGGAGGCTGAGGAAGGTGGATCAGCGTGAGTTTGAGACCAGCCTGGGCTACAAAAGTGAGCTCAAGGCCAGCCTGAACTGCATAGTGAGACCGTCCCAAACAGACAAAAAAAATAAATAAAATAAAAAATAAATAAGCTGAGCATGGTGGCTCATGCCTGTAATCCCAGCACTTGGGAGGCTGAAGCAGGAGGATCAGTGGGAGTTCGAGACCAGCCTGGGCTACAAAAGTTAGTTCAAGGCCAACCTGAACTATATAATGAGACCCTGTCATAAAAACAAATAAATTTAAAAAAGGATGCCACAATCAACATAAATCGATGCATAGCATTCAACTTTCCAGACACTGTATGGAACAGGACTTGAATACTCTATCATATTCCAAGTATTCTTAGAAAAGCAGAGTGAAACACAATGATGCCACAGTACTTACAATCTGCATTCACCACTCTGGGCTGGGGATGTAGTGAGTGGCATAGAGGCATGAGGAGAAGCTGAATACACCCATCAGACCACCACGTTAAACTCATCTCTATGCATTCTTCCCTACCCCAGACACATCTGCTTCTGCACAAAATCTTGTATAAAGGTTTTTAAACCACGGGACAGCAGACAAAAACCTTAGCCCAGAGGTTTCTCTGTCAATATTGAGGAATTTGGACTAGAATACTGTTACTGTTTCTTGATCTGAATTCAAGAGAAATGTCTTCTCTGGTTTTACTGGCGGGTGGAGGATTTGAGATTTAACTATCCAAAATGAATGCTATGTAAGTAGAGTACAGCATGGCCAGCAAGATAGCTCAACAGTCTAAAGCACCTGCTTAGGCAAGCAGCAGAGGGACCGCAGTTCAGTCCTAGGCACCACATACCATGCCAGCCCCGTTCCCAGGGTGGGCTGGGCTGGTCACACACACACAAGGTACAGTATCATTACAATTCTCCACTAACTATCTTTTAAAATTAGTATAGGAGCTAGTATGAATAGTTCATATCATGTGATGATCAATTACTATGCACCCTTAGGAAAGCATCTGAACATCTACAAAAGTAAGCCGTTATAACATACACTTCAAGTATTAAACTAAGTTTAGAAATAATGAAGGTTTTCATTTCTAGAAATTATTTTTGTACTTTAGGGAAGGGTCTACAGGGTATTTAGGGTTTCACTACTAGGTCGGACTCATAGTGATCCTCCTGTTTTCAGCCTCCCAAGCACTGGGATTACAGGTGTGTGTCACCATGCCCAGTCTCAACTGCTGTCTCAGCAAGCCCCGGGAGGCAGGACCAGCACGGCAGGCTGCAGGTGCTTTAATCCATTGAGCTACTTGGCCAGCCCTTAGAAAATGTTTAGGCTGCTTACAAAATAAACATTTTACATGCATGGATTTATCCTCAAATCTTAAAAAACAAAAAACCCCACATCCTTTTACCTTTGCACTAGTGATTGTACCAAATGGAGAAAACTCCTTCCGGAGACGTTCATCGTCAATACCATCATCAAGATTTTTCACATAAAGGTTAACACCCTAGGGAGAATTAAAGGAAACTATAAGGGGGGGAGAGAGGGGGGATGACCACAAGCCACCCACATGGATGGTGCCTAAGCACGCCTGCTATTATTTTATCTCATCTCAGCTCATGTTTCGGGGGCCTGTGGCTTAGCTCAGTTGTTTAAGCGCCAGTTCAGGCAAATGCAGTCAGTCACTGGGGACCGGGAGTTCAATCCCCAGCTCCACAAGCATTACCCAGCCACCCTTAAGGGCAGCCTGAGGCCACCAAAAAAGTTCATCCCATGTTTCTTCTTTCCCACTCTGAAATCCTCAGTTACCTAGCAGTAACTGAAAGGAATGTAAAATAGGTTTCCTCATCCCTGTCTTATTTTGCTTGCTCAATTAAAAGTGAACCTGGTATCTGGTGATCCTGTCTTGTTTCATCTGTTCAAATTTGCGCTTAAGTTCCGTCTGGCGTTCCACTTTTTTCTGAGCTCGACCAACATAAATTTGTTTTCCATTGAGCTCCTTTCCATTCATCTCATCTACAGCCTTACAGAAATAGTAAAAAAAAAAAAAAAAATAATGAACAATTTATAAAAGCTTATTCCTTAACAATAAAGACAATTTACTACATTACAAAAAACGTAATTCAATGCTTCCATGACCTAGAAGTCTGGGGGTAATATTTCCCAGCCTATGATAAACCAATGTATAAAACATGAAGCCAGGCATGGTGGCACACACCTGTTACACTAGCACTAAGGACAATGACGCGGGCAGACGGCGGTCCTTAAGTCTGAAGCAAGTTTGGGCTACACAGCGAGTTCTTCAAGACCAGCCTGGACTAGTGCGGCCTTCCTTGTCTCACAAAACAGTAACACATAAATTTTAACAGAAGGGGCCAGGGATTTAGTTCAGTGTGGTGGTGCAGTGCCTGCCTGGTAGGCTAGAGGTTCTTCTAAGTTTCACTCCCTGTCTGCCTATCCGCCTATGCCCCCTACTTCCACCAGATTGAGAATAAGCGTAACACAATTTTATATTGACTTATAGCAGATTACAGAACTATAGCACTACATATAATTAAGCCTTACTTTCTGTGCATCTTCATGCCTTTCGAAGCTCACAAATCCAAATCCTTTGGATTTTCCACTTTCGTCTGTCATTACTTTCACACTTAAGGCAGGCCCTAGAAATTTTGAATAATTTAAAGATATTTTATACACAGTTTATACAATTTCATATCAACATACAAAAGCCAAAGCATGAAGTGGAAAAAAGTGGGATAAAACAATCCTAAGGCCCGAACAATTCTCCAAGCCTCCTCCACTCCAGATACAAGTCTCCTCAAATGCCTTTATACTAATACAGCAAACACTTCATATTTCTCTAAATGACTCAAAGATTCTTCCTTGTATCGTGGGGTATCTACACTTCATCCAACTCTTTAAGTACCAGAAGAATCCTTGCCCAATGTAACAGGAAACGGGGACACAGTGGAGCCAATGGAAGAGGAGCCATGTCGCTATAGCCATGTTCCCCTCATCCTTCCAAGTGGAAGCCACACTGAGGTAGGTGGTATCTCAGGCAAGCAGGTCTGCTGAAAAAGGTTAAATGTCACATTTGACTAGAGAATTTGGAAGATGTACAGGCATAGGTACGCTTGTTTTTTAATGTGCTTCTAAGGCCATACATTAAATTTCTTGGATGTGAAACAAAATGTATTTGACCCTTCCATGTAAGGACAGTCAACTCACATAGCATTATTCTTCATTTGAGATAATTAACAAAATCCAACACCTTTTAGGATTTAGAAGCAAGACAGATAAGTATATTAAAAGCCAGAGATTGAGGTAGAATGGGACACTTGACATCTTTTTCTCAAAGGGATTTAAACACAACATGGTAGCTTGGCAATAAGAAAACTCTGCATATTATTTGAAGTACTAAACACAAACCACTATTTTAACAGCAAAAAAAACGCCAACTTCATCATCTGCAAATGTACACAGAAAATTCATTTTCTAATCTTCCACTACTAACTAAAGGCTGTGTATATTTCACTAAATTCAAGATCAGTCAGGCTACTTTGAAAACCATGAAAAAAATATTGTAAGATCCCATGGATTTAGACCATCCCATGGAGTTGTCTATCATGGACAGTCGAGCATGTGAGTCACTGCTGTAAATCACTCAAACATGATGTTTGTGGGGAGCTGGCCAAATATTCTAAAGCTACCAGACTGACCTCTGAAGTAGACTGCACCCGACTGCCAGGTGCAGGGTCACATGGATGCCTGATGAGACAGGCGCTATATGTGCATTACGTCTAGCACCTGATGGAGCCTTTTAAGATGCGCTCTTTGTGTGTGTGGTAGGGGGCACCAGGCATGGTAGGCAAGCATTCTACACCTTGGGCCCACAGATCTTTAATCCAGCCACACCCTATCGTGCTGATCCAATGCTGCTCACCTTTCATCTAGACGGATTTCTCCTTACTCTGTGGCATGGTAGAATAGCATGTAGCTTGACAACTAACTTCAAGTACTGTTTTTTAGTACATTGCCTCATCTCAATTCTTTCATTAGCAAGTATTAAAGTAAAACTAGGCACTGAGCAATTACTCAGAACTTTTCAGTATAAAAATTTAATTCAGACACATTACCAAACTTGCCAAAGAGATCCTTAAGGCGCTCATCATCCATGTCTTCTCCAAAATTCTTGATGTAAACATTGGTGAATTCTTTTGCCCTAGCTCCAAGTTCTGC
>PVKN010011208.1:11919-21985 GCA_004027915.1 Capromys pilorides | reverse complement strand
TCTTAGTGGTGGGTGAAGCACTGGCTAAGGATCTTAAGTGCAAGAGGACCTTAGGGAGAAAAAGTGTGTATTTGATAAACTTTGTTCAGTACCCAAGTACTGTAAGCTGTGAGCTTAATGTTAATGAATCAGCAATATACAGATGGTCTTCTGCTGTGGATTCAACCAATTGCATATTGAAAATATTTGAAAAAAATTGCCTTTGTACTGAAGAGGAACAGATTTTTTCTTGTTATTTCCTAGACATTACTGTACAACTATTTACATAATGTTTACATTGTGTTAGTTATTAAGAAATCTAGAATGAGTTAACATGTACAATAGGATGCAGATTCTGTGCAATTACTGTGTCATTTTATATAGAAGATTTTGGCATCTGTGAATTTTGAGATGCACCAGGATCCCCATGAACACTGAGGGACAGATATCTATATTAAATAAAGTGTCTTCCAGCAGAAACCCACAAAAACCAGTTACGTATTCATTGACTGATGCAAATGTGGGGCTTACAGGAACCTGATCCTGTTTTTCCTCTTGGGAGCATGACTCAGGATTTGCTAATTCAGTCTTCATAGGCTGTAACTACCATGAGTTATGTGAGTCAACTATGTTTAAAATAATAGCATGTAATGGCATCCACCAATACAAGGCACCAATGTCCCCATGCCTTTCCATCCAGGTGACACTGGCTCAGGCCAACTTGGATGAGGAGGAGGAGGAAGAGAAAGAGGAGGAAGAGTAGAGTGAATATTGAGCACCTCTCATGGGGCATGCACTGTAGTAGGTGCTTCAAGCCTTTATTTTATCAACTCTTCACAACAGCCCATTGGACTTGACATTTTTCTCTCCATTTACTAATGGATACTGCTATGTAGAGCAGGGAAGTGATCTGTCTAAAGCCAGTACAAGTAAGTAGTACCAACTTCTTCATACAGGCTGGTGCAGAAGGTTCCACATCTGTGCAGCCTGGATGATGGCCAAGTCTGGCCACCAGCTCCATCCTATAAACTGTATAAATGGTCCAGTGGCATTGCTTGGCTCAGTTCCTCTCCGCCATCCCCAATCTCGCCTTACTGCCCTGACCATGGAGACACCCCTGCTGCTTGTTGGCGGAGGCCTTGCCTCCTACTCTACAAAGGAAATAGAGCCCTTCACTGGGGACGTCTCCATTTCCAAGCTGCTCAAACCTAGCAATGCATCTATAGAAATACTGCAGGTCTTCTGTGAAATAAGGCAAGGTATAAATGGAACAAACAGATACAGTAAATGCATTTTTGTCTTTATTCATCCTAACCTTCCTCTGGCCTTGGAGGATGAAGCACACTTTTTGTTCAAAGTAGTTCCTCCACCTGGGCCCTGGCCTGATCTCCACAGTCCTCCTTTAAGACTTGACTCCTTCAATTATCTCCCTCTTGCTCTGAAATTTTGCCTCTTGCTTCATAATTGATTGTTTTTCTTCATTGTACAAATATGCTTGAGCTATTTCTAAAACAAGACTCTAGGACTGGCGAGATAGCTCAGTAGCATAAGAGCCTGCCTGACAAGTATAAGGTCCTGAGTCTAATTCCCAGTACCAGTAAAATAAATAAAATAAAATATACCCTAAGCTCTACAGTTTCCCTCACTTTGAGCCATCATCTACCTTTGCTTTCTCTAAACCCTAATCCAAAGAGCAAGGGAGCTGGGACACTTAGGGACCATCTTGGAGTGCTGAGGCTGCTTCCCAGTGGTGACAGTTCCTTGGCTCTGATGAACTGTGATGGGTATGGTCAGCTCTCCTGTAGTTCTGGTGAAAACATCCCTCTGCCAGGGTGCAGCTGCTGGCACATGGATGTCCTGGGAACACACGGCCAGGTTTGAGGGATGAGAGCAGGGCAGTGAAGGTGTGCGTCATGGTTCCACTTGCATCTGCACAGATATGCTTGCGATCTCTGTAAGTTAATGGTCCATCCTTGCTTCTCCAAGATGGTGACCAGTCACCGATTACTAAAAGAAGAAAAAATAAGAATGGAAGAGGAAGAAGAGGAGAGTAAGAAAATGACAATAGATGGGGGAGTGGAACAAATCCAAGATACAATTGATGTGGTTGGTTCTTAGGGCCCTTCTCTCCCTCTCCTCTTCCATCCATGCTGGACACATCCCACTTCCCCTGCCAGCACAGGAACTCCTTCTTTTGCCTGCCAGCCTGAGGACCTCAAAGTTGCCAGGAGACAGATGTAATTTTAGGGTTAGTAAAACCATTACTAAACCTTCCAGTAGACTGTTCTTTCTCAACCCTCTCAAAAGTAGGATCTTGAGTCTAACAGAGCCAAGAGCTTTGGAAATAGGAAGCATAAATTTTCCAGCAGGTCATCAGGAATAAGAGTGAGTGGGGGGCCGGCAAGATGGTTCAGTGGTCTAAAGCATCTGCTTAGGGAAGCTCAGGCAACTGCAGGGACTGCGGTTCGATCCCCTGCACCACATGCTGCGCCAGCCCCACCACCAGGGCAGGCTGAGCCAGCCACAAAATAAATAAATAAAGAAACAAACAAACACAGCAAGCAAACAAATAAATAAATAAATAAAATTTTAAAAAAAAGAGTGAGTGGGACTACGCTGACCTATGTATTCTGCCTGTCAGTGACATAGAACATATATAATACAATTGGCTCAAAATGTATAAACACTTTCAAAGCATATACCACAGTGCCTCATTCCATCTTCAAGTTGATGCCTCCAAGTGGTTGTTTTCATATTCTCAGCTTATGGTCAATAAGGTATACAGCCACAGAAGCCATAGAGGAGCCATAACCCTTCAGGGTGCCTGGGTCAAATGTAATCCATCCAGTACCATGTGGGTTCATGCTCTTCTTGAGGTATGGTACTAAGTCAAGAGCTGAAGTTGTTCTCTGCTCTGATAGATTGGACACATAGTAGTAACACCGGGGTCAGCCTTGGTGACAGGGAGCTTATGCTGTTAGACCACATGTGGCTTCTATTCCTGCCATCGTGGCTTTTTTGGTTTATGGGCCAATTGTAGATGCTTTGAGTAGCTGAGCAGAGATGAACTCATTTTCACTGGATGAGTCATCTACCTTCCTGGCTGTTCAGTGCCTGCTTTTTAAACACAATTGCTGCATACTACATACTAGAGCTTGTCTTATTTTATTCAAGATACCACATCTACCATAAACTACAACTGAGGTTATTACTTGGCTAAGTTTGTGATAGCACACAATCAGTGGCTGTGATCTTCTTTCTTAATTTTTAATTTTTGCAGTGACCAATGTGATAACTTAAATGGGAATGCCATAGGGGCTACCACCCCAGAATTCCTTAAATCTTTGCTAGTGCTATTAATCTCTGTTCTTTACCATGGAGTACAGAATTACTTCCAATTTACTACCTAGATTGGATATTGAAGATATATATATGTATATATATGTATATATATACATATATATATGTGTATATATATGTATATATATACATATATATATATGTGTATATATATGTGTATATATATATAAATATAATTTCAGATGACTCTACTTGGCAATCCTACATTATGAATCTTTCTTTGCAAGTGAAGGAACTAATGTGAGGGCCAAGGAGAGAGCTCAGAAGTCTATGTGCCTGCCTGGAAAGTGCAAGGACTTGGGTTTAATCCTTGGTACCCACACTGTGCCAGCCACCAAAACTGGGCTTGATGGTGCATGCATGCAATCCCAGCACTGGGGATCCTGAGACAGGAGGATCATTATGAGTCCAAGCTGCATAGCGAGATCCTGTACTAAATAAATAATTTTTTTTTTTTTTAAAGAAGAAACCAATGTGAGATTTTTGTTACTTACCCAGTATGATCATCCCAATTAAGAATTCAAGAATGGAAATGTGTCTACAGACCCACTGCACTCGCTGTCAAATGAGCTTTGGCAAATACTCCTTTTATCATCTTGCTCCCTTAGCCACCTATTGAACCAGGAGGACCACAGTGGCATCGTGTGTTCCCTGGTGTCACTGTCAGCCCAGACTCTGCATCGAAAAAGTGCAAACACACCTGGATATTCTTTATTTCCTGTTATACAGGTGTCAAATGAGCATAGGTTCCTCTAGGGAAAGAGCAGGAGAATCAGTTATAAATGTAAGTATATATATATTCCTGTGTGGCCTTGTGGGAATCTCTCTTAAAAGAACCCAGTCTTTCGTTCACACAATAGATTCTGGTTTTGGAGACTAGCATGGAGAATGGGATAGCGATATTCCATTGTTCTGGTTCCCTCAGCCTTCAGGCCACATAATCTCAATCCACTTGGATTGCCAATTGAGATCACTCTTAAGAACTTCAGATTCTCACAGGCCTCTGTGGATAAAGGGCTCTGATTAGCATTTTAACCTTGCTGCACCTTATGTAGTTCCGTCCACCCTGCTCTTGATGGTTAAGTGCTGCCACCTGGTCTCTGAGGTTTGGTTCCATAGCAACTTCTACAACTGTATCTAGCTTAGATGGCTGAACTGCTGAGTGAAGACCTCTCTGCAAGTTCTCTCCTTTTTGCTCCAGTCAGGAGACCATGCTGGGAACCTACTCAGCCAGAAGGGTCCTCTGGTTTAAGCAGTGAATTTCTTCTAGTGGGTCTTCCTTTCTGGCCATTTGAAGTCTTCCTCTAAATCTGGCAGTTCATCTACTTCTTTATCACTAATTGTAACTCCCCTGTTCGGAAGGTTATTGCCTGTTGGCACCACACCCACCCTTCTGTACCAGGTCGTGTAATGCTGGGGCTAGGATTCCGAAAGTCATGTTCAGCTTTGCCAGTTGCTCCCTGCTATGCTCCGCCAATGAGGAGTGCAGGAGGGAGCAGAGGGGTGCAGCAGGAAGAAGGGGCTTTCTTTATCCTATTGGCTTCATGTTCCTGTGTTGCCCTAGCAACGCTTCTTCACCCTGGCATCAGCAGTGCCTTCTTTGGCAGCAGTTGAGCCCAGTTTGCAGTTTTCCCAACACTTTGTAGCACCAGTTTCCAACACTTTGGCACTTGTCCTTAAAGTCTGAGTTTCACTTTCTTGGAACTCGTCTATGCTTCTAAATGTGATAATGTTACCCTCTTCCCCCATCTCACCGCCCAGAGCATCATATATACTCTTGCCTTTTGTGTGATAAGTTAGCAATCTCTTGCCTGCTCAGTTACCTGGTTAATAACTTTATATTTATTTAGCAATAATTTACTTTAAATTTTTCATTTAAATTAGTGCTATGGTTTCTATCTCTTCTGGGATTGTGATCATATTTCTTCTCCAAGTTTCAACATACTGTCCCAGCTCCAAGAATCCTGGACAGGTTGGTAAATTCAGAGGCCCAGGAGAGTAGCTTTTAATTAAAAAGTTCTTCTCTTTGCTATCCCTATGTTCTATTCCCTTTTCCATTCTCACTATCCAGTCCCATATATGCCATCTAGCTTTCTCTTGGTGCCTGTTTAAATCAGGTCCTGCAATTCTAGTTTAAAAAAAATTTCTTCTCCAAGCAGTGTTAGTACTTCTGTGGTGTACTGTGCTGAGACTTGGCCCTTATGATTGGCCTAAGGATGCAGAGGAGGAAGGAGGAGGTGTTGAGAAGAGCAAACACCATCTTGCAAGGTGTCTGCTTAGGTGAGGCCTCTGCATAGCTTACAGCAAAGAGAGGGAGCCCCCAGTTCTACAGTAAAGGTGAGTGGGACATTTATAACACTTTCCTCATTAGGTCCTGTTTTTACTCCTATCTTCCCTCCAGCTATAGAAGATTAGGAGATTTAAAAATATTATCATAGGAGTTTTTGTCTTTCACGTCATTCTCTAGGTTAATAGTTGGCTAGGTTGACTCTATATTTCTTTCTTTCTTTCTTTTTTCCAGAACTGGGGATCAACCTCAGGTCCTTGCACTTGCCAGGCAGGCACTTCTGCCCCTGAGCTATCTCCCCTGCCCCGACTCTATATTTCTATTCTTTCAGCATATCTTAACAATCACCAGCAAACTCCACTTGTTCTCTCATTTCTATTCTTCCATATCTCACAGATGATGGAGGTGCATAAACTACAATATCCACTGATAGTTGTAGTCTAGGTCCCAGTTTGACATAGATAAATCCTTATGATAGGGCTTCTACAACATGTTAAGGACAGCCAACAAGAGGATCTTGATGCCAAAGGCAATAAATTACGCAATTCTAAATTATCTGATTTCTAACACCACTTCTCCTACAAGCTGTCCTAGCCTAGGAGGCCATAAGAAGACTGAGAAAAAGGCTTGAGTTAAGTTAGCTTATTTGGGAGGCCCTGGTTACAATGGGAGAGATGTGGGAGGCACTAAAGGAAAGGACGACATCAAATAAAGGTATACCATTATCCAGCTGTCATAGTTATGAAAGCACACTCCAGTAGGGAAGTGCTGGGAAAAGATATCAGATAAAGAATCTGAGGGGTAAGGAATCTGGATAGTGACATACCAACACTCATAGTAACTAGTTAAGGGTGATGTTTAACAGGTGGCAGGAAGACCCGAAATACAGGAGTGGCAAATAACAGTAACTGCAACAATGGGATCTATAGCTGAGCCATGTGATCCTTTCCTAGAATGCAGGTTCATGACAAAAGGAGCTCTGTGAAGCATACCTAGGTCTTCCCTGTAAATTCCTGTGACCCTGCAGTTATTTGAAAATAAAATATTAAGAGATAGGATGACCAAGAAAATAAATTATATAGAAATGCAGTTAACTATAAATCACAGATAAATTAAATACAGTAAAATTGATACATAAAACACAATTATACATATTAATGATGCACCATGTGCTATTTTGATACAAGTACACATATGTAATGTTTAAAGGTACCTGGGTTTACTTTCAGTGAGCATGGAGTATTATAAAGAAGATGGAAGCTTCTTTCATCTCTTCCTCTGAGTATATACTATAAATTCTGGATAAATGATAATAAACACATTTTAAATGTAAGGCTGAACTCAAAGACTGTAGCTAGAAGAGAATTGCCTGGGAGCAATATAATCACAGTGGGATTAGTATGGGTGTGAAATTATATTTGCATCAATGATATCATGATGGTAACTGTGGATGGAGGGAAACCCAGCCAAAAATTAACATAAAATTAGTCTCCAAATTGGTTAAACTAATGCAGTTTCTTGGAAGCTACTGATGGTACTTCTCCACAATGCAGGGTGCATGAGAATTCCATGGAAAATAACTCACACTGAGGAAAATCTTGTAGTAAAGCAGGCTGTGAGAATAGTGTTGCATGAGAGTGATTCAGAAGATGAAGCAACTGCTTCATCCCATGCTGCTCTCAGTGTTCCCAGGGAAAATGGTGAGAGGATCAGGAAATTAAGATAGCAGATGAAAGTTGGAGTCAGGTGGAGCCCTCTCTCTCCAGATTGGAGGAAAGGAACTGAGTAACTACTGTAGAGGCATTTATTTATACATTTGACAAAGTTAATATCATGAAAACACAAGGTTGCTTAGCAACTAAGGGCTATAATTGTCTCAGCAAGGTGTTTTGGGACCAAGGTAGATTGATTGCTTTAGGCACTCTTCATTTTTGGACCTGCCTTGCCTTAACCCCACATACATGGCCAATTTACAGCGTCACCCACTCACTATGTCAACTTGGACAGTTTATATGCTGTGCTACTTGCCTCCTGCAGGAAGAAAATGCAGAGATGGAGTTCAGAGTATAAGGGTCCATTGGTGGATAATGACTGTGAAAGTGGGGAGCAGGTAGGTTTGGGTAGGAAGAACCTTGGATGAGACAAAGATCTGACAGTCTTGGCAGCCTGGAGAGGATATATAAACAATTTTCCTTTCTAGGAGTCTCATGTTGAGCAGAACTGGCAGGACTCTGATACCCCTGCCATGTCCGAGCACTGCTTAGGGACCAAGAAGAGCATGGCCCCTACCCAACAGCAAGGCAGATCCTGAATGCATGAACAATATTAGGTTGCTCTTGATCATGTATCTCATGGCCAAATGGCAAGTCTTCCTTGGAGAGAGTGCTGATGGCTGCACATGCCCAGATTAGGATGACAATCTGTAAGTCTTTAGAGATATACGACATAAGGCAAGCAGAAGCAATTATAAAAAGAAACTAGAGTTAGTAAAAATGAATCATTAGAAACTCAACAGATATTTTGTGTTTTTTAAAAGTTTTATTCTTTTGATATAAGGTCTCTCTGTGCAATTCAGACTCATAGTGATCCTCCTGTCTCACCCTCCCCAGCGCTAGGATTATAGGCATGTGCCTCCAAGCCCAGTTTCAGAACCAGTATGGTGCACCCAGGGACGTGGGACGGGATTAAACTTAAGACCCTGTGCTTGTCAGGCAGGTGCTTAGACCAGTAAGCTATATCTCCAGGCCAACAGATATTTTGAAGAGTAGACCAGACACAATTGGAAAAACTTTTAGTAATCTCAAGTTGTTTTGGAGAAACCACCAAACATGCAGTGCAGAAAGAATGACAAAAAGATGAAATTGAAATGGAAAGTCTTATGAGTGAAGTACTTTGGCTCTGAAGTCACACCCCCAAGAGTCAGCCTCAACTCTGCTGATTACCGGTAAGAAGGCTTTAGGCATGTGTTAGAGCCTCTTTATGTATCAGCTTTCTTATCTGTCCATGGAGATGTACTAGTACATACCTCACGGCGTTCTATGAGGTTTAAATGAGTTTATAGTTCCTAGAACATAGCAAATGCTCAGTAAATAATTAGTAGTATAGAAAAATGGAAAATATGAAAGACAATTTATAAGTCATGGAAGAAAAAGTGATAATGTTCAACATTTGCATTAGATTAGTAGTTCTAGAAGGAAGGAGTAGGGGAGAGGCAGTATTTGAAGAACTAGTGTTACAAAATCTTCTAAGTGAAGAAAAACAAGTACCTAAAATGAAAAAGCACACTGAGTTCTGGATGGGATAAAAAAATCCATTCTTGGACATGTTGCTGAGAAGTTGAAAAACAATAATGATGGAGAAAAAAAATCTGAAAAGCCACCAGAAAGGAAATATTACCCACAAATAAGCAATCGTCTGCCAAAGTCAATTTCTCATCAGCAACAATTGATGCCAAAGTTTCAATAGTTGCAAAGTGATCCAAAAATCAGAATCCTACATTTGGCTACCCAGCATTCAAAATGAGTATAAAAATAAAGAAATTTTCAGATATTCACAGGCTGAGAGTTTAATTTTTTTCTCAAAATTATGCTTAAATGTTAATGTATTTTTTGACTTTTGCTCAAAGAATTTATGAAGGATGAACCCTAACAAGAAGAAATTAAACTCAGAAGGAAAGATGGAATCTCCCAGCCAAGATGGAATAAATAGTAGGTTTACCTTCCTATTGGAAGCAGCAAAAACTGGACGTATATATGGAACAATGATTCTCGAGCTATTGGACATCAGGTAACAAAGGACGGTGATATCTGAGAGATGGGACACAAGCTAGGTGAGTTGTGCAATTTCTCCACCTGACTGCCTAGAGAAAGTTTCCAGCCACAGTGCTAGGAAGGGGACCCCAGGCTGATCCTGGTCATCTTCCTGAAATGAGAAGGGTACTGGGGGCAGAGGTCAGGAAGTAAGAATCTGGAGGGCAGAGTGCAAGAGACAAGGAGCATCCTAGTTTTCAGCGCTGATCAACATGCTCATGTGAGGAAATGACCTAGGGCCTGGGGGAAGACATTGTCAAAGGATCAGCAGAATAATGTTTGTAGTTCACCGATAATTAACTAAGAGTAGTGCCCTTCCCACCACCAACCACAGTAGGAGAATCTCATAATTTTGGGGGCACTAGAAAGAGTATTCCATTTACTTCAGAATGGAAAAAATTAACTCTAGGCTAAATGGTATGTTGGTCCTGTTAAAAGTCAGACCTGGAAGGTCAAACTATTCTAGAGTAACTTTACCACATTTAGAACAATGCTAAATTGGGCTGGGGAGGTAGCTCAGTGGTCTAAGTACCTGCCTGGCAAGTGCAAAGGCCTGAGTTTGACCCCCTATGCTACATGCCATGCATAGAGAGACCCTGTATCAAATAAACAAACAAACAAATAAATAAAT
>PVKN010011208.1:0-11819 GCA_004027915.1 Capromys pilorides | reverse complement strand
GTCTACAGGGTCTCACTATATAGATGGGACTTATAGTGATCCTTCTGTTTTCAGCCTTCCACCTGGTGGGATCACAGGCACGTGCCACCATGCCCAATCTCAAAAATTTTATTTTTCTAACCTCTATATGTTTGCAGTGCGTTGTGCTTCACCCCTTGTGTGGAGTAGGTACATATGCATAACACGTTTTCATGACTTTTGCATCTCCCTTCCCTCCCCTCCCTTACGCTTCTCTTGATCTTCTTCTCATTTAAGAAAGGATCCATTGCTTTTGGGACTGTGGCAAGGCTGAACATTGTCACCACACGGATGCAAAGCAAAATAGACTGCTCACTTCAGGGAGCCCAGGAGGCAAAGGAAGGTGGAGGGAAGGTCTGGGTCCTAATATGCCCTTCAAGTGCATGGCCTTAACGATCCAACTTCCTCCTACTGGGCCCCACCTCCCTAAGTTTCTACCACCTCCTAACAGTGTCACCAGCTGAGAGCTAAATCTTCAACATATGACCCTTTGGGGACATTTAAGATCCAAATTGTAACAATAAGGAAGGGAAAAACCAGTGAATCAAAACTTCCCTAGAAGTGAAATAATAAATTAGGATACAAAGGTATTAAAGTACTTGCTATAACTGAAGTTTCTATGTTCAGAAGCTAGAACAGGAGGTCATCGAGGTAGCTCAGTGGTCTAAAGCGCCTGCTTAGGCAAGCTTAGGCAAGAGTGCAGGGACTGCTGTTCGATCCCTGATACCACACGCAGTGCCAGCCCTGTCCTCAGGTGGGCTGAGCGGGCCAAAAAGAAAAAAAAGAAAAAAAGTGCCAGCCATCTTCACCTTGGCACCGTGGTGGCCCTCAAACCCCTCATGAAGTCCCAGATTGCTAACAAGAGGACCAAAAAGTTCATCCAGCACCAGTCAGATCAATATGTCAAAGTGAAGCGCAGCTGGCAGAAACTCAGAGGCATCGACAACAGGGTGTGGAGAAAGTTCAAGGGCCAGATCTTTTTTTTTTTTTTTTTTTGTACATTTGTTGGGAAGGGTCTACAGGGTGTTCAGGGTCTCATTACTAATCAGATTCATAGTAATACACCTGTTTACAGCCTCCCAAGAGCTGGGATTACAGGTGCACGCCACCATGCCCAGTCTCAAGGGTCAGATCTTGATGCCCGACATAGGCTATGGAAGTAACAAAATGCCAAAGCACACACTGCCCAGCGACTTCCTGAAGTTCCTGGTGCACAGTGCTAAGGAGCTGGAGGTGCTGCTGAGGCACAACACATCTAACCGTGCAGAGACTGGTCACAACATCTGCTCTAAGAAATGCAAGGCCATCATGGAAAGAGCAGCCCAGCTAGCTATCCGAGTCACCAATCCCAATGCCAGGCTGCACAGCACAGAAAATGAGTAGACACCTGTGTACATGTTTATTTGTGCTTCAGTAAAACCACAAAAACTAAAAAAAGAAAAGAAAAACTGAAAGCATTTGTTATTAAATGAATCCTGTGAGTACTCAATGAAGTTACTCAAATAGGACGATGATGCCAGAGATCAATCTGTGTCCATTCAAATAGCTTTGGAGTATAAGACTCAATATTGCTGAGTTGTCAGTTCTCCCCCAAATCGTCTATACATTCAACTGTATCCTGAGCCCAACAGGCTTCCTATGTATGAATGTAGAAACAGATAGGCTAACTGTAAAATTTTTGTAAAAATGCAGAGGACCCACAACAGCAAAAACAACTTTGGAAAGGAGACAGAAATAGAAGAATTTATACTACTTGGCTTCAAATCATATTATGAGTTATAGAAATCAAGGGTGAAATTAGTAGCAAGATATTGAAATAGATCAGTGGAACAGAGAAGAACTAGAAATAGATCCACACACATATAGTCATTGACAAAGATGAAGAGAGAACCCAGTTAACAAAGGATAATCAACAAATAGTATTGGCAAAACTGGGCATTCATAGGCAAAAAATAAAAACAAAAATAAGGGCTGGCCAGACAGCCCAGTGGGCTAAAGTGCCTGCTTAGGCAGAGCTCAGCAGCCAGGGTTCAAACCCTGGTGTGCTGTGCTGGCCCTGCCCCCAGAGCAAGCGCCAAGAGGGCAATTAAGACTGGGCATGGTGGCGTGTGCCTGTAATTGCAGTTTGTAGGAGGCCAAACACAGGCGGATCACTACAAGTCTGATCTACAGAGTGGAACCCTGTAGAGCCTATACTTTATTTATTTATTTGTTTACTTACTTACTTACTTATTTTTATGTTATGGCCGGCTCAGCCTGCCCTAGGGGTGGGGCTGGCACAGCATGTGGTGCCAGGGACCGAACCGTGATCCCTGCGGTTGCCTAAGCAGGTGCTTTAGACCTCTGAGCCATCTTGCCAGTCCCATAGACTCTATACTTAAAAAAAAAAATAGAATGAGTTATACTTCAAAAAATAATAAACTTAAATTTAGAATACAAAATTATAAAATGTACAAAAGACAATTTTTGCAAGCCATGGGTTAAGTAAAAATTTCTTGATACAACTCAAATAATGTTTAAAATGTCTATAGGTCCAAGAGCAAATTGTTAAATTGGAGCTCATCAAAATTTAGAAAATCTGTTCTTTGAAAGTTCTTGTCATAATAACAAGTGACCAGCCATAGGAGAAGATATTTATGAGTCACATACCTGATAAAGATTTTGTATCCAAAATAAACATGGTTGTCACCCTTCTCTGTGGAAGATAACTTCCAAAACCTCCCATGGAGCCTGAGATAGGGCATGGTACCTGTCATGGTCATTTTTTTTCTCTGGTTGCTGGGACAAAATGCCTGATGCCCCAAATTAAAGAAGGAAAGTTTATTTAGGTCATAGTTTGTGAAGTGTTCAGTCCATATTCAGCTGGCTGCAAGACAGCATGGCACATGGCAGCAGTTCATGGCAGCAAACAACAGCAAAACAGCAAGAGCAGAAAGGGATAAGCAGTGGCAGCAGCAGCGGAGGGCAAGCCTCTCTCCCTTCCTTATGTTGCAGTCAGGCTCTCCACCCCAGGGCCAGTGTAGTACTCACACCCATAATCCCAGGATTGGATCATGAATTAATCACAAACTCTAGAAGCATGCCATCCTATCAGTGCATGAGGCTTTGGGGGGACAACTAGACACAAACCATAACAGAACCAAACACTATATGTACTATTTTTTTTCCTATACAAGCTTACTCATGATAGCATAATATATAAATGAGGTACGAAAAGAGATTAACTATAATAAAAAAATGAAATGGTTATCAGTATACAAAAATTTATTCTTTGGGCCCTTATTAAGTAAACTAAGAGTTAGTTGAACATAAGCACTGCCATACCAAGAAGGCTGCTAGGTGACTGCTGAACAGATAATAGCACAGGCAGTATGGACATACTAGGCCACAAGATGATTCATATCCTTGGTAGCACAATGGGAGGGCACAAAACTTCATGGCATGGCTCAGAAAAGCGCATTATTTAAAACGTAGAAGCTGTTTATTTCTGGAATTTTCTACTTGATATTTTCCAACTGTGAAGGACCCTGACAACTGAGTCCATAGGAAAGGAAAGAATCGGATCAGGAAGGACTACTGTAAAGAGCTCTAAACCTTGGTGATCACACACACACACACACACACACACACACACACACACAAATGGGCAACAATTTTTTTGTTGAAATATGTGTGGATGACCACATGAGCTAATAGAGAACTATTTGACAACATTAGTCTTCATGAAAATACAAGTGAAAGCCCTCATAAGATACTCTGTGTACCTACTGCAGGGTCTAAGACTGCAGCTGCCGGCAACAACAAGGAGCAATTTAATTATAATTTCTTACATTGCTGATAGGAATGTCAACTATTTTGGAAAAGCTTTGGAATCTCTTAAAAAGCTAAGCATAAACCTGCCATATCATTGAGCTATTCCATTCTGAGGTACCCAACAGAAATGAAAACTTATATTGATTCAAAGATTTGTACATATAGCTGCTTTATTTATAAAAGCCAAAGTTTATTTGGAAATAACCCAAGTGTCCCAAATCAATGAGTGAATGGATAAAGATGTATTCCATACAATGGAATAATGCACAGAAATAAAAAGAATAACTTATTGGCATGCACACAACATGGTTGAACCCCAGAATAGTTGTGTTGAGTAAAAAAGAGAAAGCATATGGACTGTATAATTTTATTCAAATAAGCTTTTTAAAAAGAAGAGATCTTTAGTGACAGGAAGCAGATCAGTGGTTGCCTGTGGGTGGGTTAGGACAAGGTGTAGAGGGAAGGAATAACTAGACAGGATCACAAAGAAACTTTTGGAGCTGATGTTTATTATCTTAATTATGGTGACAATTAGATGGAAATATGCACATTCAAAAACATCACAGTTAAGGGCTGGGGAGATAGCTCAGTACAATAAGCATTTGCCTGGCAAAGTGCAAGGGCCTGAGTTCAATACCCAGTTCCCCACCAAAAAAACATCAAAATTGTTCACTTTATATATGTACAGTTCGCTGTCAACTGTACCTCAGTAGATCTATTAGAAAAAAGAGTACCACAAAGAAAGGACAGAGATACAACCTGGGTTTTATCTCTGGCATGTTGTACTGGCCTGGCACCCAGGGTGGGCTGAGACAGTGAATGAGACTGGGTGTGGTGGCACAAGCCTGTAATCCTGGCACTTGGGAGGCTGAAAACAGGAGGATCGCTATGAGTCCAATCTATATAGTGAGACTCTGTAGACCCTGTACTAAATACATTTTTTTTTAAAAAAAGGACAGAAAGCAGGAAGTAACAGTAAACAAAGAAATCAGAAATGTGAAAAAATAATAAAAATAAATAAGTAAATAAATAAGTAAAGAGAAAGCAGCAATGTGTTGGCAAATCTAAATGAGGATTGGTCATTTACAGTCCTAAGGACTGTGCTAGTCAGTTTTCTGCCCAAAACATCAACTTTTTTCCCCCCAGTTTCAGAGCTTTCATGTCACAGTTGTTTGGCACTACTGTTTTTGGGTCTGTAGTGAGACAGCACGTCATGGTGGGGAGCACAAGGTGGAACGAAGCTACTCACCTCATGGTAGGGAAGCAAAAAGAAAAGATGAGAAGGGGTCCAGGATCCCAGCGAGCTCTTCAAAGGAGCACCTCAATGACCAGAAGAGCACCTACAGATCCCACTTCTTACAGGCTCTACCACCTCCCCATATCAGCAGGAGCTGGGGACAAACCCTTAATACATGGGCCTTTGAGGACACTTTGAAACCACATCCATGATAATAATGACTATTTTTTATTACTTTTAATAATAAATAACATTGAGACAGTTTCAAAATACATTCATAGGATGGCCACAATAATTGATACAGTACATATTGTTGTCTTCATAGTAGTTGCTCAGAGTACAACATGCAGACATGATAAATTTTCTAAACACTATTAGTACAAATATTTCTTCTCATTAAGCTAACAGAAAGTAGTTGTATACATAGAACAATATTCCATAATAGTAGTCAGTTATCCACAGAACTGGCAATGTCAGAAGCTATTGACTTGAGCCTTTTACAGCTCAACATACTAAAATCTGGCTTTACTTTTTATGTCTAGTGGTTAAACTTTTCTGCTCGGTGGTTAAGTTCAAGTTAAAGCAAGACCTACACAACAAAACATGTAATTTTCATATCTGACAAGGTCAGTCAAATCCCCTCAGGATTTACCCTGAAACCATGTACAGCGTTTTGTAGAACTTTTGTGTCAGCCATCTGGATGAGTCACGGCCATTGCTTGACCAGTTTGCTCTCTGTGAAAGCCTGAGAGAATGTTTTCTCTCTAGATGACTCTCCTTAGGCACACTGTACATCGTTGATCCCTTTCCTCTGTGGCCCTATAATCTCCTTGAACAGAAAATTTGGGACACCACTGAGTTACAGTGGTGTTACAGTATAGGTTCCTAATAATGACTATTTCTGAAAGTTTAAAGACAAGACAGGATGGAAAAACCTGATTTTGTATTGTTGGGACAAGTCTAAGGATTTTACTCAGCTGTAGATTTAAATATACACAATGCATATATAACCATGCTGGCTGAGCAGGGGTGGGGAGAAGGATTTTTAAAAATCAATAAAAATATGTGAAATAAAAAAGCATTGTAAATGGAAAGTACAAAGTAAAATAATCAAACACTGGGGAAAACCAGAACAGTTTAACGCATTATATTCCCTTAAACAGCTTGTGAGAATCAAAAAAGGCTTCTTGGATGGGAGAACACTTATTTAAGATCATATATAAAGGAGCAGAAGGTGCCACCTATCAAAGCAGGACTTCTATAATAAATACGGGCAAGTTGCATAAGCAAATGCACACAGGGAAGCAAAAGACGCTTAAGACCCAGGGGCTGGAGGGTGGGCAGGAACCTGCAAACGGAGGCTGGGCCAGCTCACTGAAGGCTTAACTGAGAGCAGTAGGAGACCACCAAGAGCTCTGCCAAGCATAGATGACATGGTGGATGCATGGATCAGATTTTCCACTCTTAGAGCAAAGTACCTAAATCCCTTAAAAAAGAAGTGTAATTTGGCTTAAGTTTTCAGAGGTTTCATTCTGTGGTCAGCTGGATCCAAGGCCAAAACACAGCAGAAGGGCTTGGTGGGGCACAGCTGTTTACTTCGTGGTGGCCAGAAAGTAGAGCATAGGGGAAGAGCATCAGTGAGAGATGCGCGCCCCCCCAGGCACACCTTCCAATAACCCACTGGCTCTGTGGGCCCCACCTGCTGGCAGCACAGTCAGCTATGAACATGGATGGATTAATCCAGGGATGAGTACAGCACTCCCAACAATCCAATCATTTTTCTAGAATTCTCTCAATCCAGTCAAGGTGACAATTAAGATTGACTGATGCAGCAGGAAGTGTTTCTCACTAGCAGTTTCTGGTGTTCCTCTGGAGCTTGAGGTGTTAGACAGTACTGGAGGCAGGGAGGCAGGAAAGGAAGGCTGAGGGAAGGTCGCAGAGATGGAGGAAGGAGGCCACCGCATGTCCCCCTGCACTTCAGTCTCCTGCTCACTGTCAGTGGCAGGCCTTTCAGTATGAAGATGCTCTCTGGGAGCTGTTGTTTTCTCAACCAATCAGTGCAGCACTGAGTTTGTGGGAGTGAGCTTTTAGCAGGGACCTCCCATCTCCTCATAAGATGAAAGCAGCAGGGAAAGAGCCCTGGCCTTGGAGTCCTGGGGACTGAATTTGTTTTAGCCTGCTGTGTAATCTGGGCCAACTCTCTTACCCTTCTTGGACTATCATATCACCCCTGCCTCTGAGGAACAGGGTTGGAGGAGCAGGCCCCAGTCTTCACTTGAGTCTCACTCTCCACAACCTCGCACTGGGTCAAGAGGTCCAGTCCAAGGTCTCTGTACCCATTTTAACATCCATGGTTCTAGCAGGCCCTCCTAGCAGGGCTGCCCCTAGTCCCACCATGGGGTCCCTCTAGCTGGTGAGGTAAGGCCCTCTGCTTTCTTTCCTCTCCATGAAAATAGCTTTATTGTTTTCATTATAAAATGAATGTGGGCACAAAAATATTTAAACTGTAAGGTTAAGTATAAATTAGAGTGAAATCCTTTTATAAAGTTTATCTTGCCTTTGAAATTTTGGTAAGTCTTCCAAACAACTCCTTATGTACACACACACACACACACATACACACACACACACACACACACACACATGCACACAATGCTACAGGATGATACTTCTGTGTTTGTGTTTGTTTTTAATGATGAACAGTTAACCAGGACTTTGCTCATACTAAGCAAGGGCTCTACCACTGACCTACGTTCCCAGAGGCAAGGATATAGTATTTTAACTATGGTGCAATTTATATTTTTCATTCAAAAATATAACATAAGTCTCTGTATAACATATATTAACCTAGTTATTTTCAGAATTTTACATGCTTAGGTATGTTGTATACCAATGCATTACTTGCAGAAATATATAAATGTGATCCATATAAATGTGAGCAGACCCAGCCAATTCTTTATTTTAATGGCTTCCTATTTTTCTCCATGGACCATAAATAGTATTGTAATGAACATCTTTAAGTAGACATCTTTTTGCAATTTTTAGCTATGGAATGGTTGGACCAAAAATGTTAATATTAACGTTTTTGATATTGTTCTCCAAAACATGGGTACCAATTCTCAGTTGAATGTGGTGGTGCATGACTGTAATTCCAGAAGTCAGGAGGTTGAGACAGGAAGATTGTCATGAGTTGGAGACCACCTGGGCTACATAGTGAGTTCAAGGCCAGCCTTGAACTAGATAGCAAGACCCTATCTGAAAAAAAAGTACCAACTCTCACTTCAGTGGACCATATGTCAGGGCCTATTTCTTTACGTCCCTTCTTAAAAGCTATCAATTTGTAATGTTACAGGTGAACATGTTTCATTTTTTAAAATTGTCATTTACTTGGTTATTACTGAAATTAGTAATTTGCTTATTTATTGTTTAGATGCTTTCTGGGTGAAATAGCCTGTCTCTGCTCTTCTGTTTTCTTTGGAGTACATTTGTGTATTTCTCATTGCTTTTCAAAAGCTCTTTGTATATTGAGGATTTAGCTTTAGACCATCTGCTTTCTTAAGATCCCTAGCAGTCGTACACCCTAGAGATTGGAGTCATTTTTGTCTCTGGTCAATGGAGGGCAGCAGTGGGCAAGATTCACTTTCAGGAAGTTGTGCAGGCCTGAGAGTGAGCCAGGGACAAACTCACTCTTGCACTCACTCACTTACACACTCACTCACTCATCACGCGCTCACGCACTCACGCACTCACACACTCACTCCTCTTCTCAGGAAATTTCTTGGTCCAGTGACCCCAATCTGAAATCCAGCTCTGTTTCCAGCCAGACCTTCCTGACCTCTACCTCTCGCTTTCCTCACCTGTGAATTGGGTCCGTGACCCACCTTCGCACTAGCGCTGTGGCCTACACAGTGGACGTCCCTCGCGGCCGTGAGCCCCGCCCTGCTCAGCTCTGCCTGTCCCCTCGTTCCTTGCCTGGGCTGGGACAACAGATCTGGGCTGGCGAGGTCCTGCCTGTGCCCCGTTGGTCAGTTCTGGGTCTAAGGACGATTCCCTCTGGGCTGTAGGAAGGAAGCTTGAGGGGCGCAGCAGGAGGCGAAGGGGAGGACGGGAGAGCTGATGGGGGTTGACAGGGAGGTGGGGAGAGGTTTGGGTTGGGAGGGACCTAGGAGGGTGATGCAGCTCCAGGCAGGAGAGGCCCACACTAGGGTGGGGGAGCCATGCAGGCCCGGAGGAAAGGCTCCTGGGTTTTCCAGCTCAGGAGCCAGGTGGACAGCCAAAAGGGGTGCGGTTTTGTGACGGAGGAGCTGAGCTCTGCCTGCCTGCGCTAGGAGACCGCTAGGCTCCTTCCCGCGGTGGGACACCCAGCCCCAGCCCCAACCTCTCCCCCTGTACCCCCACACCTCCTCAGCCCCGCAAAAGCTGGGACAACCTTTGCCAGGGATCCAAGCTGATCCACACTAATTCAGCCGGGAAGGACTTATCTGTGCCTGCCTCCTTCTGGATCTCCCCAATTGCTCCTCCAATTCCTCTAGGTCCCGGGCTGGGGTGGGACGGGGGCGGGGGGGGGTGCTTTTTCCAGCTCAGAGACCCCTGCCACTCCCTGAGGCTGGGGGCAAAGCAGGGACCAGGGGCCGCTTGGCTCAGGAGGGGAAACTGGAAAGGTGGCTTTCTGTGGCCTGGGGGAGGATGAATCACCAGAGTGGCAGAGGGAGGGGTTCTGAAGAAGGAGGAGGGCAGGGTCGGGCCCCTGAAGTGCTGGGGGAGGCTGGAAAGGGGTGGCAGGTCCCTGGGCTCCGGTTTCCCTCAGCCTCCACCCTGGTCTCAGAGCCAAGGCAGGATTATGAACATTTATTCCTTTGCTTAAATTAACAATAACTACAATAGAATCTCTGTGCATGGGCTGCGAGGCTTCCTGCTGAATGCTTCATGTGTATTATTTGATCAAATCCTCACTTACCTTATGGTTAAACTCCATTGGAAGCTCAGAGAAGTTAAGGCACTAGCCCTGGGTCACAGTAAGGAATCGGGGCAACACCCTGTCTTTGTTCCCAGAGGCTGAGAACTCTCCTCCTCCAACCCTCACCCACCACAATCAGGAAGCTGGAAGGTGCCTTCTGGAACCCACTTGTCCTCATAACAGGTGGAAGACAGGTGAGAGGCCAGGCCTCTGGGGGCTGGTCTACTACAGCATCTTGGGCCTGACTGCAACTTGGGCGAGACCTTTTTGTTCTTGGGCCCTCCGTTTCTTCTCAGGCCAATAAGATGAGTGCTTTTTCCCCTGGGGTCAGGAACCCTAGAGCCTATGGAGCCATATCAAGGGGCAGGATCCGAGGGAGTGCTGGGGGCCTCCAACCACCGTTAGGCCACCCAAGCCACAGTTTCTCTAATGCTGCACATTCTGAGAAAGTTCTTTTAGTTTGTGGGTTTCACGGGGAGGTAAGGAATGAAACTGGTTATTGCTCAACGGGTAACAAGGTGGGGCGCTCCACCATGCTGATGGGGCAGGGTCAACAGGGGGGTGATAGGTGCTCTTTGGGGTTTCCTAAGGTTGTGAAGAAGGGATGGGGCATATGCATATATTGGGGTTCATGCTGGCAATTGGCCTGTGGCATGGAGGGGAGACCTGGTCTCCCCTTACATAGAGTGTGAGGTAGGCTGTGGGTGGTAGGTATGGTTTCTGGAATCTTATCAATTCCTCAGGAATGCATGCAGCTTTACCAACCCCAGCCACAGGCAAAGGAGTGGGGGACGGGCCAGGGCCTGTCCTAAGTGTGGGTGAGGATTCTGGGGTGGGCCCCCCAGGCAAGCTTGGGCCCAGGCCAAATTTGGGGTGAAGCCAACCAAAAAGAAAGCACAGGAGCACCAGACATCCTTGTCCCTTGCTGGAACTGGCCCTACCTCCTCGCTGCCGCATTCACACTAGCTTCTACCTTTTATCTGCTTCTCCAAACTGTACCTATAGGGTTGCTACAGCCCCAGCTATGTCTTCTTTCGTTTTCTTTTTTGGTACCGGGTATCAAACTCAGGACCTGTGCTTGCCAGGCAGGTGCTTAAACCACTGAGCTATCTCCCCAACCCTATGTCTTCATTTATTAAAGCACAGAGTACCTGAACTGTACCAGGCATTTCTCATCAAGAGCTTTTTTAATCTCCACAACCCACTCTATATCTACATCTATATCTATATCTATGTCTATTATATTTTAATGTATTTGGTTGTTACAGGGTATCACTACGCAGCTCAGACTCATGGTGATCCTCCTGTTTTCAGTCTCCGCAGTGCTGGGATTACAGGCATCGGCCACAAAGCCAGGACTCTGTGGCTGTCTCAGCCTGCCCTGGGGGTGGGGCTGGTGCAGCATGTGATGCTGGGGATTGATGCCTGTCCCTTTGCTTGCCTAAGCTTGTCTAAGCAGGTGCTTCAGTCCACTGAGCTATCTCACCGGCCCCTCAGTTTATATTGTTGGTCATTAATTAACACATGAGTAAAACTAAGTCTCAGAGAGGTTAAGTGATTTGTACACAGCCAAGCAGTTGCTGAGTATTAAAGCCAGGCACTCTCTAAAAGTGATTTACTTTTCATTTCACTAAGCTCAAGGTTCATAGGAACCAAGACCTGGTCCTTGATCTTCTAATGTGGTTCTTAAAGGGGTAAACAGGTGGATATATAGTTTTACCTAGCATGTGAGTTGACTTTCCATTATGATGTTGGATACCTGAGAATTATAAAGAGAAAAGATTTATTTTGGTT
>PVKN010011207.1:0-21887 GCA_004027915.1 Capromys pilorides | reverse complement strand
GGAGGTTTCTGCTAGGAAGAAAGACTGCATTGGCTATTGGACACAAGACAATATGTGTTATGTCTTAGCAAAAAATATGTCTACGTTTTGCTCCTATCCAGAGATTTTGTCTGAGACTGAAATTAAGGCAAGCAGATTAAGCTGGCAAACGAAATGTCAAGGCACTCAAACGTTGAAACTATGGCATGGCTATTGTTGGGGGCTTTTAGACAGATTTATATTGAGAATCAGGAGCACAAAACCCAGCAGGATAATTTAAAACATTGTGAATTTGGCCAGAAAGAAAAGCTCCTATAAAGCTGAGGACTGCAATGAGAGTAGAGGAGATCTTTATTACTGAGAAGGAACAGGAAAATATAAAAGATGGCCTGAAGGCATCACAAGAAGCAGCAGTGCCCCTCCCTTTGCAGCCTCAAAAATTGCAGAAGTAAAAGGCTTTGTTTTGAGGAGAAAGCTGCAGGGCAGCATGTTCTAGAATGTCAGCAGCAGCCACGCTAGGTTCCAAACTTCACCATGTTCCAAACTTCACCATGTTCCAAACTTTACCATGTTCTAAAATGGTGGCAACATGGAGAATTTGATTCTCAGAATTGGATGCAGAGTGCTCATTGACCCAGGCACTTGATCCCTACAGTCAATAGAGGGAAACCCGGCTACTGTTCCAGCTAGCAGCAGACCTGAGCATCATCCATGTGGTGTTGGTTTTTAGCACATGCAGAATGCAAGGGTTCTGAGGTTAAGCAGGCTTCCACCTAGATTTGAGAAGGCCTGGGAGGCCAGGCAGTATACTCGTGAGAGGGTAATGCATGAGGCTATAAATGAGAAACCTTTGTGCAGCTGAGACCCTAGCAAGTTGGAAAAGCAAAGAGCATGAATTGTCTAAGGAAAGTTGTAAAAGGGAGCAAAGCAAGGCTAAGGAGAGATACTATGGGAGTCATAACAGCTGGAAATGCTGTAGGGATGGAGCCACACAAGCTCATTGGAGCTGACAACTCGCCACAGATTGCTTCAGATGTTCCTCATGGTACTACAGGACTGAATGTTTTTCGTGATGGATTTTGGACTTGCTTTGGTTCCATTTCTTTTTATCCCCTCTTTGTAACTTTTGGGATGAAAATGTTTATTTTGTGCCATTGATTGTTGGGAGTGTTTCACTTTTCATTTGTATAGTTAAGAGTTTGCCTTAGATCTCAGAGGAGACTTGGGACTTGGATCTTTTAGCAATGATGAAACTGTTAAGACTTTAACAATTCTTAGAGATTGACTAAAATCCTTTTGCATAAGGGGATGTGCATGAGTCTTTGGGGAGGTCTGGGGCAGAATGGCATAGCTTATGTCTAGATGTCCCCCAAAGCTTCATACAGTCATGGAATGGGCCCTAGACTTTGTGATTGATTCATGGTCCAATCCTGGGATTATGTTTGTGAACACTATACCTATTTGGGGTGGGTAGCCTGCTTACAGTATAAGGGAGAGAAAGAGACTTGTTCTTTTTCTCTCCTCCTACTTTTGCTCTTGCTGCTTTTTCTCTCTTCTACCAACATGGATTGTAGCCCCTCTGCCATGCTACCCTGCCTCAGAGCCAGCTGATTTTGGACTCAAACCTCCACCAACTGTGAGCTAAATAAACCTTTCCTTTCTTAATTGTGGGCATCAGGTTCTTTCTCTCAGCAATAAGAGAAAAGTAGCTAAGACAGCATCAGTCACAATGGTTCAACCAACCTATGGTAAAGTGAAAAGACTCACCCCTCTCCTGTACACTGCACCTGAGGCCTGACCAAAAAGCCATCCAAAAGCCTGTGGCTCCTCCAAGGGTGCCCAGATATCTAAACTGCAAAGACTTTCCCCAAGCAAATCATTACCCCCAACTTGACACTGTATTTAATGAAAGGTCTTTCTCAGAAATAAGTACGGTAAAATAAGCTTTGCATTTTTTACATTAACTGAAATTTGATGTAAATTGATAATAAATTACCTTCCCCATACTCATTCATTTGGGAATCATGTAAACTAGTTTACAGTTCTGTATTATTACATTTCATATTAATATAGCCATGGGAGGCTAGGCTCTGGAGAAGTTTGCTTCCAAGCAAACCACCAGATATAGAGGAGGTAAAAGTAAGCTTTTCTGGTCCCTCCTAATGTACTGGCCACGGACAGCCATGAGTAGCTGGCATACGTGCAGTGTTTGAGGCCCAACACATTCATCAAGTGATCAGCATTGGTCTTATTTATGTGACATAATTTCTCCCTTCAAGATCTGATAGCCTTTCTCTCTTCCTCTTTCCATTCTTCCTTTCTTCCTTCCACTAACTATATGAGTACTTTCAGGATCATTAGAACTACTCTAGGTGGCAAAAACTAAGTTAGAGAATGCAAATGATGCAACATCATCATTGTGTAGAAATACAAGAACAAGACAAAAGTACAAAGTGACTGAAGGTAGTCAAGGCAGAATTTCTAAGTATATTGTGTAGTTAGCAGAAAAGTTTGAGTCATGTGTGTGAGGATATGCCTGAAATTCCAGCACACAGGAGGCTGAGGCAGAAGGCTAGCAAGTTCCATGTCAGCCTGGGCTACATAGTAAGACTCAAAGGGTAGGGGAAGAAAAGAAAAGTTCAATGGAGAATGAACACACACATTTAGCTCTGCTTCTTCTTGAAACATCATTATACATCAGAAATTGAATTTTTATGAAGACAAACCACAGAAGCAGAGAAAATAGAGAGGTGGAAAAACAACAAAAACTTAGGACATAGATTTGAAAAGAATGAAGAGTAACTACCTTACAGGCTTGAGCAAGTGAATAGTGGGCAGGTCAGATAGCTCAGAGGACTGAAGCACCTGCTTAGGCAGAGTGCAGTGACCAGGGCTCAATCCTCAGCATGCCACGTGGATTCTACACCTGAGTCATGCTGAGCCTTCAGTTGAGACTGGGTGTGGTGTCGCGTGCCTGTAATCCTAGTGCTTGGGAGGTTGAAAACTGGACGATCACTACAAGTCAGATCTGTGTAATGAGACCCTGGAGACCCTGTACTAAATACAAGAAAGAAAGAAAGAAAGAAAGAAAGACAGACCAGAGAGATAGCTCAGTAGAATAAGTGCTTGCCTGGCAAGTGCAAGGACCTGAGTTCAATTCCTGGTTCCAAAAACAGAAAAAGAAAGAAAGAGAATAGTAGTAAGCAGCAGGGTGGGAGAGACCTTAGAACTATATCTACACGATCCAACTGCCCGCAGACTGGGCATGAGAGACATTAGATACCTGTAGAAGCAGAAGTGCATGTGGGGATGAACATCAAGAATTGGTTTAAAGTCAGTTTCATAGACTATGTCAGGTTCCTGATTACTATCCTTCCTGTGGGGTGCATGGGCCCTAGAAATCATAACAGTGAAGATCTCTGAACAGGGGTCTCCAGGTAGAGGGCAAGATGTGGGCACCT
Source organism: Capromys pilorides (assembly GCA_004027915.1). Taxonomy (NCBI): domain Eukaryota; kingdom Metazoa; phylum Chordata; class Mammalia; order Rodentia; family Capromyidae; genus Capromys; species Capromys pilorides. The sequence goes on along the minus strand of PVKN010011207.1, from coordinate 18,447 downwards.
TCTGAAGGAGGGATCAAGGGTAGTGAACATTCTGAACATCAGGAATATCTCTTCTCTTCTTTACCAGCTCCCAGCAGGGTAGGCAGACCTAGGCTCAACTCCCACTCCAGACAGGAAGCTGGAGGGGTGTCCTATTCTAAGAATTCTGGCCAGTTCAAGTGGAAAGTCTGAAAATACCCTCTTCCAAAAAAATTACTAGCCCATATACAAGGGCCAGCAAGCACCTGCAGGAAGTCTCGAATTTAAAATAAAAAAAGACGTGAGTGTAAACATAGGATGTAGCTCAGTAGTAAAGTGCTGGCCAAGCATGCATTAAGTTGTGGGTGCCATCCCCCACACAACAGAAAGAGCAGGACAGAGACCAAAAGCCAGTCAGCAAAAAGGAATACATTGGTATACACGACTATTATGTAAGGAGAAGAAACCTGATGTAAAAAAAACTTGCAAGTACTGTGAGAGAAATAAGAGGGTGACAATAGCTAAAATTTCAGTGTTTACACCATACAGTTATTGTTCTAAGCTCTTTACATGAATTATTTCATTTAACCTTCTCAATAATCCTATAAGGTAAATAGAATTATCATCTCCATTTTAAAATTGAAAAAACCGAGGCCCAGTGAGATTGAAGAAGTTGTCTATATTTGTGCAATTTCAGTAGTAGATTGGATTTAAACCCAAGAGATCCAGCTGCAGAGTGTGTGCTCTAACTGCCAAACAATTTTGCATACCTAAACCAAAGATGAGATGGTATTTAAAAGGACTATTTGGGGGACACAAAAAAAGCTATTCCAGAAAAAATTGAAAAGTCAATAGGATTGTTGGAAGATAAACATAAGGAAAGTTGATGAAAAGTGGGCAAAAAAGAAAGATAAAGAGACAGAAATTTGGAGAGAAGTAATACAAAAATTAACAGATCTGTCCAGGTGGCAAATCATCTGAATAATAGCCTTTCTAGAAAAGAAGATAGAAAATAAAAGTAGTGATAGTATCAAAGAAAATGATTCAAGAAAATGTCTTGGAACTGAAAAATATGAGCTTCCAGATTGAAAGGGCCACTCACGTCCTGAAAGATTAGAATTGAGGACACAAAAGAGGCTCTAAGGGCTTTCAAAGAAAAAAAAAAAGGATTATACTAAAAACTTGAAGAATCAGAATTGTGTTCATTCTCAACAGCAACTGGAAGGTAAAAGATGATGGAAGAAATAGTCAGTTTTCCATTGCCGTGACAAAGTACCTGAGATAAATCAACTTAAAACGAAAAAGGCTTTATTTTGGCTCACAGTTTCAGAGGCTTCAGTCCATGTCAGGTTAATTTCATTGCTTTGGGGCCTATGCTGAGGTAGAACACAAAACATACAAATGTATAAGAAACTAAAGATTAGCTTATGATGATCATCCATGGACTTGGATGAGGAAGCATGAAAAGGGTGTCTGGACACTAGAGACTGAAGGCTTCCATCCAAGGCCTGGAGCTCACTGCCATGTCCCCATCAGGAGGCCCATGGGTCTGTGCCAGAAAGCTGAAGCGTCTCCACCAGAGAGCTGAAGGATCCAAAAGCTCAAGAGTCTGCACTAGAAGCTGGGAGACAGTATCTAAACTAAAAAAGACTGGAGCTCCTCTGAAGAACACTTCCCCTTTATACTGCCCAGGCCACAAGCTGCCCTAGGATGTGTCCTCTACACTCTAGGGTATTGAATTATTGTGCTGACTCAGTTATGCTTCTACACTTCTCAAAGTGATGCAACCAATCAGCTATTTCAGTGATGTACATGCAGTGGAGCAAAGCCACTTGCCTCAAGGCTACCAAGAAACAAGAGAGAGTCAGAGAGAGAGAGAGAGCCATGCTTCCAATGCTCCCCCAAAGTATGCTCCCAATGACCTTTCTTTAGGTAGTAGAACCTTTTAAAGATTCTACCACCTCTCAATAATGCCATAAGCTAGGGACTAAGCCTCTCACATGTGGGCTCTGGGGAGACATTTAAGTCTAAACCATGGCAAGTAACTTCAAAATGATATGCCTAAATTACCTCAAATTCAGTACTCTATATCTAGAAAAACATAAGTATACAGATGGCTCTTCCTCAACTGCAGATGGGGTTACCTTCCAATAAACTCATCATAAGTTGAAGATACTGTAAGTCAAAAATGTTTGTAATCCACCTAAGCTACCATGCTTCATGGCTTAGCAACATAGCATGCTAGAGAGCATTGGTTATCTAATATCATGATTGAGGGGCTGATTGGGGGCTGTGATTGCCCATCATCTTAAGACAGGCTTGTAATGCATATTGCTAGCATGGGAGAAGACTCCAGTTTAAAAATTGAAATATAGTTTCTACTGAATGCATATTGGTTTTGCACCATCATAAAGTAGAAAACTCCTGGATTAAACCATCATAAGTCAAGGGCTGGCGCCGGCGGGATGGTTCAGCAGTCTAAAGCACCTACTTAGGAAAACTTAGGAACTAGAAGGACCACGGTTCGATCCCCAGCACCACATGCTCCAGGGCAGGCTGAGCCAGCCATAATACAAAAGTAAATAAATAAATAAATTTACTTTAAAAAAATAAGTCAAGGGCTATCTGTGTACTAATATGAAGAAGTACAAAGCACTTGTTACCATGAAGATTCTTACATGTTTACATTCTATACAACCTCTGGAGGGAGCCACCCAAGGACATTCTCCACCAAAACAAGGGAGTAAACCAAACAAGAAGATATTGCACCTAAGAAATAGGAATCCAGTGTAAAACAAAAGTGGGATCTCTGTAAATGGTAGAGAGTGAAGAGGACACTTGTGGAGGGAGGAAAATGAGTACAGATTAGAATAAACCTTATAAATGATGGCTGAAGATGATGGAATTAATAGAATATCACATATACTTGATTATATGAAGTGAAGATTTACATAGCAAGGGGAGATTTAGGAGTTGAGTTAGCAGTAGGTACCATGAATAATGTCTCAATTATCTATATCTATTTAACAAACCACTCATAAATAGAGTGACTTAAAACAACCAGCACTTCATTGTTCACAGCTTTGTGAATCACCACATTGAACCAGGCTTAGGTGAACAATTTCACCTACGGTCACTTATATAGCTGTAGCTCTCTGCTTGGTCAGCTCAGGTTGGATGGTTGAAGACAGCCTTGCACGCATATTTTGTGGCTGCTAGACTATTGGCTAGAGGTCTCAATTTCCTCTATGTTATCCTAATCAGCAGAACAGCTCAGAGTCAATCACATCATAATTTCAGGTTTCAAATTATATCACCTTTGCTAATGCCTATGGTAAGCTGACTAAGGAACTCTCCCCCAAAAAATGTCCACATCATAATCCTCAGAGCCTGTAAATATTAAGAAATGGCAAGAGGTTTGTAGGCATGATGGAATTAAAGATCTAGAGATGGAGAGGTTGTCCTAGATTATCCAGGATGGGACTTCTGTGATCATAACAGTCCTCATGAGGAGCAAGCAAGGCCAGAGGAGAAGAGATGTGCTGTTGGATTGGAAGCAGGGACTGGAGAGACGCACTTTCAATACAGAGGGAGGGCCACAAGTCCAGGAACACAGACAGCCACTAGAAACTGAGAAAGACAGCAACTGGATTGTCCTCTGCAAGCCCCAAAAGAAACCAGTCCAGTCAACCTTTTGGCTTTAGCCCAGTGAAAGCAATATCAGACTTCTGACTTCTAGATCTACAAGAGAATGAAATTATGTTGTTTTTAAGCCGTAAGTCGGGGTCATTTGTTGCTGCTGCTGTTACAGCAGCAACAGGAAAAAAATGCCATGCCGCACTGGCCAAAGCTATTCACATGACCGAGCTCAAATTGAAGCAGTGGAGGGTCCCATGCAGAAGAGCAGCAAAGTCCCGCTGCTAAAGGCTGTGCATCCAGAGGAGGGCTCACTGCAACCATATTTACTAGTCAGCTACCACACGAAGAGAGCAAGAGAAGTGTGCTATGTGGTAGTGTACTACATGGCTCAGCCACGAGTGCTGTTGGCATGGTCATAACATTGCCAGGTTCTGCGTCCCCAGTTCCCGCATCCACAGATTCAACCAACCATAGCATGAACATATTGGGGAGAAAACTGTATCTATACTGAATGTGTACAGACTTTTTGCTCATCATTATTCCCTGAACAATATAGTATAAGGACTATTTCCATAGCATTTACATTGTATTAGTATTATAAGTAACCCGGAGGTGATTTAAAGTACTTAAAGAGGAGAAGCATAGATTCTATGCAAATACTACTTCATTTCATATAAGGGACTTGAACATCTGAAGATTTTGGTTGGGAAGGAGGTTGGGGTGGAACTAATGGCCCCTAGGGACACTGAAAAACAATTGTAATACAAATGCTGAGTATTGATCTAGCCTAAATTATAACACGAGTATTTTGAGAGAAAGAATTAAGCACTCATAATCCAGTGCAGGAAGTCAGTAGGAATCAAAAAATAATTCCTAAAACAGAAGCATCCTGCAGAAGAAGTAAAAGCATGTTCTTTCTAGTTAGAGACATAAGTACCCCAAGAGACAGGCAAAGCAAATGAAAGGGGAAAGGGGCCAAGCTTGTCAGACTCTTGTTTATTGTTCAAAAGCCTGTAGAACTGTTTCACTGTTAAAATTATATGAATGTTTCATGTGACAAAAATAGAAACTAGTATTTTGAAAGGAAGGTGAACTACCTCTCTTTTTGTTGTTGTAATGATTTCCTTTCACTTACAGCTACCTCTCTTCTGTAACAATACAATCTCTCATTTATAACCCAAACCCAATGTTAAAAGCTATGGTTTTCCTGCACTAATAAACAAATGCAAATACATTTAAAAGGCAACAGTTTATACAAATGCCTGTAGATAAACCTGCAAGGCCTCCCAAGCAAGTGAAGACTCTCAGCTCCATGGCCTGTAGGCTGATGAAAGGCCACCCTAACGTTAACAGGCATTTGCCTCATAGTTATGAAGGTAATTTATACCCAGAACATTTCCACCCATGTGAGAGAATGACCCTCCATTTTACTACATGTTGTATTAATGTCAATCAATATATGTTTGAGGGCTTTATACATTATGGATAATAATGTTGGAGCTTTGAAAACCACTCCTCTTGGGGGAGCTACACAAAATTCTGCAGGAGAGAGCAAAGCAGTCAAGCTCTGCATGGCCATGCTCTCCTTGGGTTTTGCAAAATTTCATTGAGCTCTGCAAGAGGGGTTGAGCAGGAGGACTTACCACTAAAAACAGGAAACACCCTGGTGGGTGAGGTCATCTGAAACAGGAAAGTGGAGACATCCAGGAGGAGGCTGGCTGGACAGGGCACTTCTCCTAAATCTCGCTGCTGTACAGAGCAAAGACAGCCGAGCGGATGGCCTGGGAAATTTGACCGTGTCACTCCATGACTTTCTGCATCTGTGTATCCTGATCACCTACGTTTGGAGTTGTGGGGATTAGACAGCCTAGAGAGATGCTCTTTGATGCAAGACTGAGCTGCATCCGGATAAACCTATTGTGAGTTGAAAATGCTGTAAGTTGAAAATGCATTTAACACACCTACTGCACATCACAGCTTAGCCACATAGCACACAGCAGTTTTTCCCTCTCTTGACTGAGAGCTGCAGTTGCTGTCACTGTCTAACACTGACAGGATGGGACATAGATTACTAGCCCAGGAAAAGATCCAAAGTCAAGTGTCAAAATATGACTTCTACCAAATGTGTATTGCTTCTGCACCATGGTAAAGTTCAAAACTTAGTCAAACCATCCTAAGTCAGGCATCATCTGAATACAGTATTACATATTCGTTTCTGAACACTCTAGTTCCCTTCGTGTTAAATGCTTAAAGCCAATTCTTCCCCTTTCCTTGCATCAACATCCATTGTCACTACTTCCCCTAACTTGCCTTTGAAATCTGTCACATGACTTGTTTCACTGGATGGACTGTAGCTAGAAGGAAGTGTGTCCTCACCAAACTTAGACTAAAGGCCTCCTTGGCTCTGCTTGCCATCTGGCACCCCTGCCATTGCCATCAAAAAATACATCCCCAGCTTTACTGCTGATGCAAGAAAGACAAGAGATGTGTGCAGCAAATCTGGACCCAATGTGCAGCTTAGAGCGAAACCAGGCGAGCCAGTCTAGGTTAACAGAGCCACTCATCCAACTTACATATGTGAAGTGCTTATGGGTGTGTCATAGACATACTAAAGTTGCCTTTTATGTGGCAATAGCAGACTACTGCACATGGCCAAGCCAAGGGATTGTAAGGCCAAGAAAACCAGAAGCTAGAAGGGGAGGAAGCTAGGTAGCCCATTTGTCCAGAAAGTGACGGAAGTGTCAGGACCTTAGGATAAAGAAATTCTGTGCGCTGAGATGCTCAGAGTATTTTACTAGAACTCTTGAGCTAGGGAATTCTCACTCCATAAACAATCTTGTGCATTTTTAATATAAACATTTTAGGATGTCTTTTTGTCCTTAGCTTTTGTGGTGGGCTTCCCACTTTACCAAAGGGAAAGAGAAAGACCTGTGCCCACTATAGGCCTCAAAAGAAAGAGAAATAAAAAGACCCCAGGGTTCAGGCGCAGGCATGGAAGTGAGTATAAAAACAATACTGAGCAAAAGGCAGCAGTTCAGGGAGATGGATTGAACTGCTGAACAGCCACATGAACACAGATGGCTCTTTTCGTCTGGAGTTCTTTCTACTCTAGGGTCTTTTTTCATCCACTGGAGTTTTCAGCACTGAGTTAGGTTTAAGCATATAATTCTTGCATGCAACAAAAATTTATCTGGGTTTGAATTGAAGACATAATTCAATGTTGTTTCATAAGACTTTGGACTTGTTATTCCTCTGTGTATCTCCTGCCTCTAGCACAGTATCTGGCGCATATTACATGGATGGATGGATGGATGGATGGATGGATGGATGGATGGATGGATGGATGGATAATGAATGGATAGCTAAATGGTTGCATTGTCATATGGTGGATAGATGGCTGAATATTTGGATGTTCAGATGTTCGATAGATGGAGAGTTGGATAGTCAGTGATAAATGGATAAATGGATGAATGAATGGATAAATGCATAGAAAATTGGGCAGATGTGTAAATGTGTGAATATTCATTTCTTAGAGTTTCTGAGAATATAAAATTATATAGCATAGAAACATTTTTGCTTGAAGATATTCTATTGAACAAAGATTTCATCTAAAGTTTTCAAGTAATTTTATATATTTTAAATGCTCAAATACCTTTAACACAATTGCATCAACTAGTAATATTTGTAATTTCCTCCACTCAGTAGTAACTACCAGAACTCATTGAAAAACAAGTTTCCTGACATCTTGGACCTTCCTGTGTAATGGAATGTTAATGCCATCTTTCAATTGCAACAGCATTCATGCCTTTGATTATATGTCATTTCTCAATCTCATTAACTTACATTTGTTGCAGCCTAAACACTAAGGTGTCGATTGGTGCAGGCACATTACGGCTGAGAGCCATGTGAGCCAGATGGCTCAGGAAGCAGCTTCTCTGCCATGCGATGAAAGGGCACTTTGAAGCCTCCACCATCACACTCCCAGACTGGAGCCACTGGTCACGAAGAGGACAGGGCACACGGATATGCACACAGTGAGCACACCCACATGATGATGACTGCCTGCAGCATCACAGATCGTGAGCGAAGTATGTGTTCTCCAACACCAGTTGCCTCGGAATAGCTTTCTGGCACGCCTCTTACCTCTCTGATGCCCATGACTTCCTGCACTGCAACCTGGATCCTGCCCTCAGGCTCTGAATACTCTCACCTACCTGATGTTGCTCATTTCCACCACCTGCCCACCTTCGGCTCCACTCCTACTTCTATCCTTAACCTTGGCGTCCTCCCTACCAAAGGACAGGATCCTCCCAGACTCTGGACCTCCCATTGGCAACAGCAAGAGCTGCAAGGGGAATCTGCAGGAGCTGCTGATGGCTGCGCCGCTAATGTGGCTGTGAAAAATACCTGCAAATGTCGAGGCACTTATTTCTGTTCATTGATTTCAATTTGCTGTGCAGTCATTTCCTGGGCTCTCATTGGCCTGAGAGCTCTGAGCCTTCTTCAAGGTGCAACTGAGAGGCTCGAGGAGGAGTTTGTAGGCCAGGCTCATGCTTCACTGTGGGGGCCCAGGCCAGCGCTCAGTGGCGGAGGCAGCAGCCATGTGCAGGCCAGCGCGGAGCAAATAGGAAAACATTCTGAAGCCACAGGCTTCTCTTGAATTAAATATTTACTCATTTCATGCCTCTCCCTCTGTCCACGGAGAATCCAGCTCAAACTAAATAACAAAGGAGGTCAGGCTTGTGATCCGCGCAAAAATACTTACCCTGCAATTATAGGAATATTGGGCCTTACAATTAATGCCAGGCCTGTGGAACTTGGAGAGGGTCCAAGGCACAGCAACAGAAATGATGAAGGGGCAGAAAGATAAAGCTGGTAGGAAAAGCGGGAGATGTAGGGTTTGTTTTGAATGGAAAAGACCTTGGAGGTGGCCTAATTACAGTCTTCAGCACATTCCAGGGCTGGCAAATGGCACTGTGGGGCGTCCAGTCCCACTAAAGACGTGTTTAACTTCTACCACCAGCTTTGACCACCTCTTATGTCGCAAGGGTTCTTTGCTTGTTTTGCTTTGTTTTGTTTTGTATTGTTTTGCATGGCTGGGAAGGAGCCCCCACGTCTCAGGAATGCTAGGCAAGCACTCTACCACTGAGCTACAGCCCTAGGCCTGTCCTGGTTGTGTGTGTGTGTGTGTGTGTGTGTGTGTGTGTGTGTGTGTGTGTGTATGTCAGGTGATGAGAATCCAACATAGGTTCTTTTCACTGTACTTACACTCTACCCTTTTATATTTTTTTCATTTTGAAACAGGGTCGCACAAAATGGCTCAGTTGCCCAGGCTGGGTTTCCGTTTGCAGTACTCTTGCCTTTTGATCTCACTTCCCTATTAATAAAACTATATTGGACCTCAGTGTAGTGGCACACACTTGTAATGCCAGCCACTGTGGAAGTTGAGTCAAGAGGATGGAAAGATTGAGCCAGCCTGGGCAACTTAGTAGATTTCGTCTTAAATGAAAAAGGCTAGGGCCAGCCTGATAGCTCAGTGGATTAAAGGGCTTGCTTAGGCAGAGTGCAGCAGCCGAGGTTCGATCCCCTGTGCACTGGGCTGGCCATACCCCTGGACATGGTGCCGCATGCCTGTAATTCCAGTACGTGGGAGGCTGTAAACAGGAGAATCACTACGAGTCTGATCTATGTAATGAGACCCTGTACACCCTGTACACCCTTTGCACCCTATAGACCCTGTCCCAAATTCAAAAAGTAAAAGAAAGGGCTAAGGATGTTAAAGGATAAGTTCAGGGTGAAGACCCTGGGTTCAACCTCTAGTATCACACAAACACACACACACACACACACACACACACACACACACACACCTCATCACTTTCACCTCATAATTGTGTTTACTTATCTAATTTTAACGTCTATAAATATGTCATTGTACTAATATTATCTTCACTGTGAAGCGTGCACAAAAATAGAAAATATTTAAGGAGAAAATAAACATAGCTTTTAATAGCTGTGTTACAGTGCTTTTCCCACGTCTCCATGGATCACCTTGCTGTCATGCAGAACCTTAGGACTCACTGTCTGGACTGGAAATCTTCGCAGCCACAAATGCTTTGTGAGGGCAGGGATCTCATCACAGCTTTCTTGTCCAGTGCTGTGTCCTCAGAACCCACAATAGCAATTGCTTTAAATTACTCTCCTCAGAAGCAGAAACTGAACTGAAGAGTCTTGTGCAAGTGACATATTAAAGAAATGCTCCATCTAATACAGTAGTGCATACCTTGAACCCCAGCTACTCCAGGAGGCTTAGCTCAGGTAGGAGGATTGCAAGTTCAAGCCCAGCCAGAGCAACTTAGTAAGAACCTTTCTCAAAATAAAATATTAAAAAAGGAGATTTCGTGGGGCCGGGGGAGTGTTCTGGGGCTGTAGCTGGACAGCAGAGCATCCCTGTGAGAGAGAAAGAGAGAAGGGGGAGAGGGACAGAGGGAGAGAGAGAGAGAGAGAGAGAGAGAGAGAGAGAGACAGAGAGAGACAGAGACAGAGACAGACAGAGACAGAGAGAGACAGAGAGAGAGAGACAGACAGACAGAGACAGAGAGAGAGAGAGAGACAGAGACAGAGGCAGAGAGAGACAGAGAGAAACTCATGCTTCGAAGAGAGATAGGAGAAGAGAGTCTGGGAGCAAGACATGGGAGGACAAGGCACCCAGGAAGATGTAACGTCAGGCAATGCCCTTGAACAGGGGAGTTTTTACACGATCCTGCAGGGAGCGCCAAGTCACCCTTCAGCAAAGGAGCACGTTATGCTTTGTGACTAGTTGTCCCCCCCAAAGCCTCATGCAGTCATGGGGTGGGGACTTCTAGAGTCTATGATTAACTCAAGAGCCACTGAGATTATGGGTCATCCAAGGCTGGGATTATGGGTCTTAGTACTGCTGGGATTATGGGTGTACTTCCCCCAGCCTGGGGTAGAAAGCCTGAATGTAATATAAGAGAGACACAGAGACAGACTTCCTCTCTATTGTCACTGTTGCTGCTACTCCTCCCTTGGCTCCTCTTGCTCTTTGCTGCCGCCATGAACTGCCCTGTGCCACTCTGCCTTGAAGCCAGCTGAGTGTGGACTGAAACCTCCAGTAATTGTGAGCTAAATAAACCTTTCCTTCCCTCATTTTCAGTGTCAGTTATTTGTCCCAGTGATGAAAGAAGACTAACTGAGCAGAGCAAACTTTCAGACACCTCCATGGGCAGTTACTGGCTAGCTTGGCCTGGGAGGGGTCAGTGGGGACTCTAACAAGTTCTTCAGGCTCCCTGTAAAAACTAGGTGGCTCCAGTAGTTTGAGGACAGTGCTCCCAAAAGATAGCCCCTGTGCTGGCTAAAGAAAATGCACTGTGAGGGAAGGGAAGGTGGAAAAACAATAAATAAATAAATAAATAAATAAATAAATAAATAAATAAATAAGTATCCAAGGAGACAGGCAACACTGGCATTGTGTACTATGGTAACTAAGTCGTTGCATCACTCAATACATGTTTGCTGACTGAACAACGGAACTGAGCAACGCACCCTCCAAGATAAGTCTGCGCTGCCAGAGAGGGGTCTGGAAGGTGTCTTGCCATGAAGGTGGTGGGGCAAGGTGGTCTGGCCCCTGCCAGGACCTGATCGGTAGATTAAGTGCTATGAAGAAGAAGTTCTTTACAACCTGCTTAAGGGCAACCCCTCAGGAGATGCAGGCCTTTGTAAAACCCTGACAAAGATGCAGTGTTGGCCTAGAAGTGGAGATCTGGCAGGCTGAACTGGAGGCTGCACTTCGAATAGGCATTTCTCCAGGTTTGGTCAAGTAGCAGGGATCTGTCATGCCTGAAAATTTGGGTCAAGGACCGCAGGCCCCATGTGCCAGCTCACACTGAAGCTCGGTGACCTTGCAGAGAATTTGGTTTCTGTCGGGGTGGACGTCTCTGCGTCTATTCAAAGGAGGAGGGCTGGCCTGCCTCCTGCCCAGTGCCTGCCTAAATAGGCACCTCTGCAAAAGGGAAATTCCAAGTGCCTCAGCTAGAGCCTCAGGCTTCCCAGTTGTGCCCTCTGAATCCCCAGAGCTGGGCTCAAGGTCCTATTCAGAGACCCTGCCATCTGAGGTGCCCTGCTCTGAAGTTACAACCCTCTGTCTTCAGGCCTGCCTCACCTCTATCCCCATTACCATTTCACCCTTCTTGCTACATTCTTCAGTGAAGCCCTCTATTTCATGAACTGAAATCCTGCGAGGTTAAAAGTGGAGGACATGAATTCGAAGGCCACCGGATTTCTGAGTCACCAGACAATGATCAAATTGATATCTTTCTGTACCATTGGCCTTTTAGATGGCATTTACATTTCATGTTAAATATAATTCTCTTTGGCTTTCCCAACTGCCCGAGGCCTAGTTCTGCCCAGTCCGAGAACAGCTCAGCCGGGAGCTGCCTCTCCATGTGGCCTCTGGGGCCGATTCATTTTTCTCCCAACACCTTAATGAGTGATGATTTCTCAAGACAATCAGATCGGCTGTGTGGGAGCTTCAGTTCCATCATTACGACAGCTGGATACATCACAGGCACCATTTTTCAAACCGTGTTTTTCATCACACAGATATGACTTGATTAAACCTTTGTGATATTACATTGGAATATTCAAAAATAGCCTTTAGTGACCGTTGTGTGCATCTTGATTCTGATAAATCTATTACTGCTATGGGAGGTACTTTTACATATATGGTTTAAAGGCAGAGACTCTGCCACTTATCTCTGTACCATTTTGATCATGTTACTCAACCTCTCTGTGCCTCGGTTTCCCAACTGATGAATAAGAAATGTGTGATGCTAATAAGATATCTACTTCATCAGCTGGCTGCCGGAGTTAATGAAGCTAATATGTGTGTTATGGTTTATAACTAGATGTTCCCAAAGGTCTCACATGGTCATAGGTGGCGATTTGCGGAGGCGATTGGACCACGCAGGTGATGTACTCATCATTGAACGAGTTGCTAAATGTGCTATGGGAAGGGAAACCTGATGGGAGGAAGTAGGGCATGGGGGCATGGCCTAGAAGGGTCTAGCTCCCTCTCTCTCTATCTCTCTGTCTGTCTCTGTCTCTGTCTCTGTTTCTCTCTCTCTCTCTCTCTCTCTCTCTCTCTCTCTCTCTCTCTCTCTCTCTCTCTTTCTCCCTCTCTCTCTGCTTCCCACCACCATGCCATAAACAACCCTGCCCTGTGAGGCCCTCTCTGCCATGCTGCCCCATCTTGGAACTAGCCACCTATAGCCAGAAAGCTTTACAAACTATGAGCCAAAATAAGCTTTCCTTCAAGTTGTGAGTGTTGGGTATTGTGTCTCCACCACGAGAAAGTATCTAAGACAGTGGGTAAAGTGCTTGGCACACAGGAGGAGCTACAATAGCTTGTAGCTATCATCATTACTATTACTACTCCTATTACTGTGATCATTATTTGCTCCTCACCACAACTCTGTTAAGCAAAGCCAATTTTTTTCTAGAAAAGAGAACTCATGTTTGAGAAGGGTTATTCATTCAAGAATTAGGGACACTGACATTATGTTCAGAATCTAATGTCTATGCTAGCTGCTACTTGACAGATTTCTCCCCTCAAGGTTGGCCTTTATGTCAAGGTCAATAAAAACATTACAAGGGAAGAAGTGGCAGCAAGATAAGTTGGCCATGCATTGGACCCCACCCTCACTCCCTTCAACAAGCTAAAGGCAGAACTGGATGTGCGTTCAGTCAATCAGTCATCAGTGGCCAAGCTCTGATTAAGCATCTACTATGTTTGGGCCCTTGGGAATCTTTCAGCTATCTAGACATCTGGACAGAGACCCAGCTAATGTGTACATTGCAATTCATGCATGCTAAGAAGTGGTACAAGAAACTAGAGATCTGGAGAAAATGAGGAAACAGGAAATCTGGTTACTGTTATTGGTTCCTCTAGCTCATACCTTGAATCAGTCAGGTTTGTACCTATACTATTTAACAAACAGCCCTCAAGTCTCAATGACTCGCAGTAACCAGAATTTCTTTCCTCCTGTCGCACTTGGCTGAGGCTGCAGATTGGTTTCAGGTATGTACCACACACCTCTGTCTTCTAGGACGAGCCCCAACCAGCAGGCGCTCTTTTCACAGCTATGAGCAGGCCACAAAGCAGCTACTGTAAACTACATGAGCATATTTCAAGTTCCTAGTCATGTCACTTACACTGAATTCCTATTGGCCAAAACAATCCCACAGCCATGCGGCACTAGGGACATGGAGAAGTACACTGTGCCTACTGGGTTAGGAGGGCCTACCAAGGCCCATACTCCCCTTACCTGGATGGAGGAAAGAACCAGGAGTTACAATGCAGTCAACTATGACTGTTGTGGGCAAAGCCAAAAAAGAGGAAGAGGATTTAGCCAAGCACTAAGAGCTGCTCCAAGAAACAAGGTTTATTAGGTGAGAGACAGATGTGCGACTCAAATTCCCTTTCACTGAAGCCAAAGGAGAATGCATCTGCTGCACAGCTGGGAAGTCTGGGCACTGCCTCAATTCCAGTTTGCCTGTTTCCACAGGCTCAAATGCTGGTGTGAGGATTCAGGGGCTTCTGCTCCATCTCCATGTGCTGAGTTTCTATGACCTTTGAAATTGGACTTGGTGGTCTGAGGATTTGGTGGTCTTCACAGCATTAGATGCCAAAGGGAAAGAGGCTTTCCACACACAAAACCCCAGGGACAGGAGTCCTGGGGGAGCACAGGATTGTTTCAGGCAGCTTTACAACCTAGCCCTGTAGGTTTGCACTGGCCCCAGGATTCTTGGTGCTCCAGATGATAGGAGCCTGGGCCGTCAGAGCACATTTTGAATATACAGTAGCTTCCTCCTCATTGTGGTCCACCACCTGTCACACTGCTCTTTTTACCTCCTGCCCAAGACCCCCATCAAGGCAAAGCCCAGCCATGCACCTCCAGTAGAAAGGCCTCCTTATCCCTCTGTTCAAAGGCCTTGCCACAGGAGGCTCCAAAAGTGATCCTGCAGCATTCTTTCTTACATTTATTCCATGGTGACCCTCTGAAGTGGAGGCATCCACTCCCAGATTACCAGATTTTGGATAGTAGTAGAGAACACCTTATACGACACCTCCACCCCCAGCCCCACCCCACTCCGTGGCACTTAGGACATGGTAGACCTCATTGGCTTCCAACAACTGAGAGGTGGATAAAAATGCCATGCCCTGTAGGACCCTGAAAACCTTGTTCCTGTGGTTAGGGAGTGCTATAGTTTGATGTGGTTTGCACCAGAAGCTTCTTGTGTTGTAAGCTTGACCCCACCTATGTGGTGATGATAGGCAGTAGTGAAACCTTTAAGAGGTGGGGCTTTGGAGAGCTGTTTAGGCCACTGAAGACATTACCACCTGAAGAGATTAATATAGTTCTGTTGAGACCTTAGTTAGTTCCCAGGAAAGAGCTTGGCCCTTCCTGCTCTCTGGCTTCCTGTCTTGCCACGTGACCTCTCTCTCTCACAAACACTCCCATCCCAATTCTGTTGTGTGCTGAGATTCTCACCACGGGCTGAACAAGTAGAGAACACCTAGAACTATGCTAACTCAATGTGGTTACCACAGACCTTAATCCCAGTATCACATGCCCTAGGTCCAGTCACTATTTTCGTTTTTGTTTTTTGTTTTCGTTTTTGTTTTAGGGTGTGTGTGTACAGAAAATCAAACTCATGATGTCACAATTGCCAGGCACACTCTTTGATGCTGAGCTAAATCCCGGCCCTATGCAACAATTTCCGGAAAGTCCCGCCTGTGAATGCATCAGGCCTTGACTGGATACCTAGACACAAGCTATAGCACGCACCAACCTTGGACTTGCAACCTCCAAAATGGCAAGCTAGGGCTGGGGAGATAGCTCAGTGGTCTGAGCACCTGTGCAGCAAGCGTGAGGACCCAGGTTTAATCCCCATTACCACATTCCATGCCAGCCCCATGCCTTGCTGGCCACTGAAACTGGGTGTGGTGGCTCACACCTGTAATCCCAGCACTAGAAAGGCTGAGACAGGAGGATCACTATGAGTCTGAGCTGCATAGCAAGACTGTGTACCAGATACATAAATAAATGAAAGATTTTTTAAGTAAATTTCTTTTATATATTTCTCAACATCAACTATTTTGGTATAGCAACAGAAAATGTACACAGGTGGCTTTCTAGTTCTTTTTCAGAAAAAATTCCAAAGTTGGGGGATCCAAGAGGCAAAAAGTTGAGTTACAAAACATGCCTAGGTCCAACATGAAGAAGTGCAGCCCAGTGCAGCCTTAAGTGAAAAGAACATTGCCCCTACCGAAAGCCACACACTTTTGCCTTTGCCACCTCCCCACCCAGGAAAGCCATCTGAATTCAACACCGCACTCGCATTCTGCAGCCTAGCTTCCTCCATGGAGCAATGAAAACAAATCCCCAATGCCCTTCCTACCTGTCTCATTCATCCAGTTAGTCAGTGACAGGAAGGAGCATCATATTTTGACATTGTTTGATGTAAAACATCTTAGCCACTCTCAGCACCCGTGAATTAGACCAGTGTGATATTCACACTACATTGTTGGGCTCGCGAGAGGAACTTGACTCGGGGGCTCTACAGAATTCTCTTTCTTCTTCTCACCTCCACAACTTCTAGAACATTTGGTTGTGAAGTGTAATCCCACGGTTTGGGGGAAGCACAGAATTCGTACGCCATTGGACAAGCACCAGGAAAACAGCCCTATCCCTTTTCAGGTCTTCTGTCTTTGGGAAAGGAGCCACAAAGCATCTTACAAAAGCCTAAGGCTGATGCATTTCCCTTAGCAGAGACGTCCAAGACATAACTCAGGAAGCAGTACTCCCCCAGAGTGTGGGCCAGGCTCACCTCTGCTCCCACCCTTGGCTAGATGTGAAATGCATCCATATTAAACACGGGCTGCGGCATTTTCATTCCCATCAGCATTCCACACACTTGATATCTAGAGACAATTTGGCCTTCCTCCCTTGCTAAGGGCTGGAGCTGCGACATGCCATTTAATGAGAGGGCACAAAGGGGGCGGGTGCTGACAGCAGGGCGTCATGGTGTGATGTGTGCTGGGGAGGCGGAGGCCACGGGATCGCTTCTTCACCTGCTCAGCAAATGGCTGGCTGAGAACTAAGGCACCAGCTCAGGGAGAGCCGGGCTTCATACCACGGGATGAGCCTGACCCCTACCCCCAGCAGCTCCCCTCCCCTCGGGGAGCAAGCTCCTTCCTAAAGAATGATTGGAGAATAAATAATACATAGGCAGGAAGTGAGAACGCTTAGCCAAAAGACCAAGGAGCCTTGAGTGCTGTGTGTAGATCACATGGTCCAGCTCACACCAGCTACCAGTTAGAAAGAGTTCAGCCTAAAAGACAGAGAAGCCTGAGGAGAGGGTGCAAAGGTTACGTGGCACAAGAGGTCTTAACCAAGGGCCAGCCAGATAGCTCAGCGGACTAAAGTGCCTGCTTAGCCAGACACAGGGACCGGGGTTCAATTGAGACTGGATGTGGTGGCATGCCTGTAACTCCAGCACTTGGGAGGCTGAAAACAGAGGGATCATTACAAGTCCAATCTACATAGTGAGACCCTGTAGGCCCTGTACTAAATATATATATATATATATATATATATATATATATATATATATATATATATATTCTGAACTGGTTGCACCCTGATACACCCAGAAGTTAAAAATGTCCTAAGTGGACATGACACTTAACAGCAGGGGCACCACACACTGTAACAGCATCACTGTTCCCTTGGGCTTGTGGGAACCTCAAGAGCCTATCATGACCACTACTCATCATTGTCAGGGGTGATCCAAAGTGTCCCACCAGCCTGAGAGGTCAAAAGTCAGTGTTTAAAGTGTGCTTTCGGGGCCAGGGAGATAGCTCCATGGCACAAGTGACTGCCTGGCAAGTGCAAGGTCGTGAGTTCGAACCCTGGTCCCACAAAAATAAATAAATAGATAGATGATATAGATAGATAGATAGATAGATAGATAGATAGATAGATAGATAGAGTGTGCTTTCTCTTGAACATGTCATGTTCAACCATCAGAAAGTTAAGAAATTCTAAATCATTTCCCTTAATTGTTTTCTCTTTCTTTTGTTTTTGCTCTGTAGGACATTTTGAACCCAGGGCCTTCACGCTAAACTATATACCAAGGTCTCTCTCTCTCTCTCTCTCTCTCTCTCTCTCTATATATATATATATATATATATATATATATATATATATTTTTTTTTTTTTTTTTTTTCCGGGACCGGGGTTCGAACTCATGACCTTACACTTGCCAGGCAGGCATTTGTGCTATGGAGCTATCTCTTTATTTATAATTTTGATACAAAGTTTTGCTATGTCCCCAGGCTGGGCTCAAACTTGGATTTCCCTGCCTCAGTCTCCCACAGTTGGGATTACAGACATGTACCACCACACCCCGTGATTCCTTCGAGTTTTCTTTCCAGATTTTTAGCATCTCCATCTTTTCATGCTTCAATCACACCCTCCTTCAAAAAAAAGCATAAATAATAGAAGGAAGCAAACTTTTGAGTGGAGAGCATCTGCAAAACTACTCTGCTTGGGCCAGCAAGATAGCTCAGTGGTCCAAAGGGCCTGCTTAGGCAAACTTAAGCAGGTACAAGGGACCCTAGTTTGATCCCTGACACATGCTACACCAGCCTGCCCTCAGGGTGGATTGAACTGGCCAGGAGAAGGAGGAGGAGGAGAAGGAGGAGGTGGAGGAGGAGGAGAAGGAGGAGGTGGAGGAGGAGGAGAAGGAGGAGGTGGAGGAGGA
>PVKN010011206.1:0-21885 GCA_004027915.1 Capromys pilorides | reverse complement strand
ACCAGGGATCGAACTCAGGACCTTGTGCTTGCCAGGCAAGCACTTATTCCACTGAGCTATCTCCCTGGCCTGGGCCTAACGTCTTGATCCCAAAGGAAATAGCAAAAAATCTATCAACACCAGGATGCTGACCTGGAGAAAAGGGATTAACCTAATGAAGGAGAACAGCAGAGAAATTACAAGGATGGCATAATAGGCCTAGGAAGAGGCCCCACAGAAGATGAGACAGTGGTTCTCACAAGTTTATTAAAATGTAGAATATGTGTCCCTACTCCAGGGTATAGTCCAAAGGGCCTGTTCACCAGCTACACTTCAAGATGCATAAAATGAGGGCCAGGGAGATGATAGCTCAGCACAGAAGCCCTTGCCTGGTAGGCACAAGGTCCTGAGTTCAAGATGCATAAAATGTAGTTTGCTTATTTGCTTTTTGACACAGGGTCTCACTATGTAGTTTGGTCTGGCCTTTAACTTGCTCATATAGCCCACACTGGTCCTCCTGCCTCAGTCTTGCAGGTGCTAGGATTACAAGGTATAATCACCCTGCACCACCAGCCAAGCTACACAAAATGTAGGACATGATTTAAAAGATCAAAATTCCAAGGCAGAGATGTAGCTCAGTGACACAACACCTTCTTAGCATGTATGAGGCCCTGGGTCAGAGCTCAAGCACTGAAGAAAGAAAAAAGTGAAAAGCAAAAAGTGAACCAAGATCCCATTGATCTAGTCATGCTGAAATGGAAAAACTATAGATATAGAAATGGAAGGCCATTTCCCCTTCCCTTACCACTATGTCAGTGTGTTACTGAAACAGAATAAACAACTAAAGAATTGTATTTCTGGGCCAGGGACATAGCTCAGTAGCAGTGTCTACCTGGCAAGTGTAAAGTCCTAAGTTTGATTCCTTGTATCAAAAAAAATTTAAAAAAGAAACCATTTCTTTGTAGGTCACAGATTCTTACATTTTTACTTTATTATACTATAGATTGAACTCAGGGTCTTTGTACTGAGTTGTATTCCTTTTTTTTTTTTTTTTTTTAAACTTTATTTATATTATGGCCGGCTCAGCCTGCCCTGGGAGTGGGGTTGGCACAGCATGTGGTGTCAGGGATCGAACTGCGGTCCCTGTGGTTGCCTAAGCTTGCCTAAGCAGGCGCTTTAGACCACTGAGCTATCTTGCCAGCCCCTTGTGTTCCCTTCTTTTACTTTTTATTTTGAGATGGTTTTGCTAAGTCACTAATTTATTGTGGCCAGACTTGAACTTCTTTTTTTTGGACCTCACGCTTGCCAGGCAAACGCTTATTCTACTGAGTCATCTCTCTGGCCCAGACTTCAACTTGCAGTCCTCCTGCATCAGCCTCCCAGAATGCTGAGATTACAGGTGTGTACCACAACACCTGACTAGATCAAGGAGGGTTTTTTTGTTTTTGCTTTTCATTTAGTTTTATTTGGTACAGGGTCTCACTACACATTTCTGACTCTAGTGATCCTCCTGTTTTCCAGCCTCCATAGCACTGGGATTACAGGCATGTGCCACCACGCCGAGACTGGGTCACAGGCTCAGTGCACCCTTGGGGTGAGGCTGACACAGCATGCAGAATCAAGTTTTTACACACGGAATTATCCAAGCCGTGAAAAGATGAGCTAGGTTGCCTTGTGAGGTGTTCAGCTCACCAATGCTGGGAGCATTCAAGGAAAGTCTGTAGGGCTGTCTGCAAATGCCGTGCTGTATACACAGCCTAAACTAGCACTAGCTGAAAAAGTCTTTCTGTTACATTGGAAATGTTCTATAGTTGTCCAAGATGGCTGCCTTGGAATGCACAAATTTAAATTCCAAGGTAGGGCTGGGGACATAGCTCAGTGGTGTAAGTGCCTGCCTGGCAAGTGCAAGCACCCAGTTCAATCCCTTGTGCCACATGCTATGCTGGCCTCAAAGCGTGCACTGTGTCAGCCCCCAAAACTGGGCATGGTGGCGCATGCCTGTAATCCCAGCACTGGGGAGGCTGAGACAAGAGGATCACTGAGTCTGAGCTGCATAGTGAGACTCTGTACCAAATAAATAAAAGATTTTTTTTTTTTTTTTAAATTTAAACACCAAGGTACATCTGAGTGGCTGAGACATTAAGAGTCAACTGAATTTGTGTACAGGGCTTAGGAGCTAACAAGAACTTTGGGGGTAAGTTGGATGGGATGGGGTATGCTAGGAGTGTCCCTTGAGAAGGAACCAGGTTTCCAAATACATATGCTGTATAATGGGGATTCAGTACTCAAGATAGGCACAAGCCATGTAGAGTCAGGGCAGGTGCTTGACTCAGCCAGCAGAGTTCTCGAGAATCTAGGGAGTCCTACACCGAAAGCTGAATAAAAGACAAATGAACCTGATCAAGCAGGCAGGGGAGAAAGGACGCTGGAGTAGAGGACACAGCATGAACAGCAGCCTGGAACTTGAGTGAAACAGTTGATTTGGGAGAGGGACAGAGTCCTGCATGAGACAGAACAGTGTGCATACAGAATGGCAAGATGAGACTGGAGGGGCTGGGGAGATAGCTCAGTAGAATAAGTGCTTGCCTGGCAAGCGCAAGGGCCTAAGTTCAATCCCCGGTTCCGCAAAAAAAAAAAAAAAAGAAAAGATGAGACTGGAGGCTGGGTGGGGAAGAGCTCCCAGGCCTCAGGGGCCTCCCAAGAGCATGGGGAGTTTACCAGTTATTTGTGCAGGGACCTGAGGTGCCAAGGTGTGAACACAGAAAGCAAGCCCCGCTCAAGGAGTTGTGGACTAACCAGAGGACAGCCAGATGTGAGCTCTAGCGGACTGGGCCAGGCAGTAGCGGTGTTGCTGGGAAGGTGGGCACCTCACCTGCCTGGTCCTGCTCCCCATACCATGTGTTCCAGTTGCCCACGAGCGAGCAGGGATAATCCTCATCCAGATGGAGCTTGGGCAGTACAGTCTCCCTGTGGGAGAGGAACAGAGGGGATGCAGGGTTGAAACTGGCCCCCAGGGCCTTTGAGATAAGGCTTCCCAACTCAGGCCTCCAGGGCTGGGCCTCAGGCTCCCCCCCACCCCATCTCTAAGATGTACAGGCTGGATAAGATGTCCTTAGGACTTCCAGCTCAGAAGTCTACAAGCCCTGGATCTTGGCAAGGAGAATGAAGCAGGGGTAATTCTGAGGATTTGCTGGGATGGAACCCCCACCCACAAGCAGGGACTGGGACAGGCGGCTGGAGGATGCTCACGTCAGACTGTTGTAGGCATCCAGACACTCGGGCTTCACATTGTGAACTGCAATAGAGGACAGAGAGCCAGAGGTAAAGAACAGTGTGTGTGTATGCGAGTGCGACACGTGTGCAGTTTGGAGCAACAGAGCACATTAGGAAATACAGCACCCAGGATAGGACAAGATGACCCCAACTCTCTCATCCCCATGCTAGAGCCTCAAAGGCCCCCAGAGGCCAGGAGAGGATGCAGCTGGCCAGACAGCAGTCACTCACACTGGATCTTATAGAGGTTGCTGGTCTCCTTCTTGGACAGCAGGGTAGAGTGGGCATCCTTCCGGGGATCTACTTTGTGGACAAACAGGGAGCGAAACCAGCTGCCTTCATTGTCCTTGGAATAGGAACTGCAGGACAGAAGAGTTCAGGGGTAGGTGCAGGGCAAGGGGGAACCCCGGCAATTCCATACCTCAGATGTCCCACTCCCCAAGGCAGGTGACCCACATTTCTGGAACCAAGGCAATGGAAATCCCAGGCAGCCTCAGAGTGTGAATGCCATCAACTGGGCAGACTTAAGTTTCTTCTAGAGAGATTTCAGCTGCCTAATCTGTACCTGCAGGGGAGCTTCAGGAGTCCAGAAGAGGCTGCCCATCTCCCCTCTCTCACCAGCCTCCCTCTTTCATTTCCCCCCTTACAAGAGGACCTCCACTTGGGCCACACAACTACAGCCTCTTACCAAGTGAAGCAGCTCCAAACCTACCCTGCGTGACGTCCAAAGCCCTTGACGACACAACCTACCATCAGCCTCCTCTCCAGTCCCCGAAACCTATATAACCCTCTCCAGACGTGCTCTCTCCTAATTACCCCAGAATCTTTTACTCGGGGCTAAGTTCTGCCCTCTCTGATAAGAAGACTGTACTCACTGTCCTCCCAGGTGCTCACAGTGCACTTGGCCTCTCTCTCTCTCTCTCAGATGCCATAAAGACAGCCAAAGATAAATAAGCCTTGTCCATTAGTAGTACACCTCAGAGGGCC
The DNA here is from genome assembly GCA_004027915.1 of Capromys pilorides. Classification (NCBI taxonomy): domain Eukaryota; kingdom Metazoa; phylum Chordata; class Mammalia; order Rodentia; family Capromyidae; genus Capromys; species Capromys pilorides. Next base: position 17,646 of record PVKN010011206.1, on the reverse strand, counting down.
AGGGAGATGGCTCGGTGGCATAAGTACCTGCCAGGTAAGTGCAAGAGCGCAAGGTTCTGAGTTTGGTCCCCACTATCAAAAAACAAAACCAAAAACAAAACAAAAACCTCAAAATGCAGTTACAGCTGGGGTGTCTGTGAGAACCCAGGTGAACAAGCCTCAGCTGCCTCTGGCAGTGTGGCAGTGAGGCAGTGAACAGGTCATTTTGCATGTGCAGGGCTGATGTCACAGAGAAAAGGGACAAAGAAGGCATCGCAAGGAAGATATGTTCCACCATTTATGCAGTCAACGCCTGCCCTGCTGCCTAGGTCAGGTGCTGCAGGAATGAATGGGTCGGTGAATGTGACCATGTGCTCTGCCTGTGAGACAGTAGTTCAGAGCAGTGGGGCCCAACCAGAATCAGAGCCTACGTACTGCACACATACATACAAAGCCCCAGCAGGGCGCAGCTTATTTTGAGACTGTCAATCTCATTGCACAGCCTTGTTACAGGGTGAAGCCTGGCCTGAAAAACAGGTCTTTCAGTGGAAAGGTGATTCCTACCAGTATGGCCATGTCCTCTCCTTTGGCAAGCCCAGTCTATGGCTAGAACACATGGCTTACAAAAAACACTGTTATTGTTGTTTTCCAAAACAACCACTGATTAAAAAAAGCATCCCCCCCGCCCCCAGTACTGGGCATCTGACTCAGGACCTTGCACATGCCAGGCAGGCACTTATGCCACAGAGCTGTATCCCCAGCCCTAAAAAATTCATGTTATGTACATGTTCAAATTCCCCATAATAAATGTAATCATTACTACAAACATGTGCCAATAAAAATAAAATCTAAAACAATCATCTTACAGGGTTGGGAGGGGTAGCTCAGTGGTGGGGCCCTGAGGGATTTGACCTTTGATTTGAATGTAGGGAAGTTGCCTCCCAAGAAGAGATATTGCCAGACAGGAGTGTGGCTGTGCCAGGTATGGTAGCAAATGCCTTGGGAGGCTGAGGCAGGAAGATCACTGTGAATTTGAAGCCAGGCTGGGCTACAAAGTGAGTTCAAGGCCAGCCTAAACTGCATAATGAAACCCTGTCTCAAAAAGAAAAAAAAAAAAAATGTGGCTTTACCATGTGTTCGCCAAGACCTCTGTTCCAGAGCAAGGCTCCCAGTAATTCATTAACATCGGTAGTAACTAAGATAAATAACCAGTGACCAGTCCTAAACAAAGAGCTAGAGCTTAGAGTGATGAAGAGGGTAAGAAGGAGATATCAAAGGCATTGGATGGACTCCCAGATCTTTCCACTACTTTCTAATCCTTTTCACCTATGGCCTTATCTCCCTGTCAAGTGAGTAGGGCAGAGCAGCCCATCTCAAAAGATCTTTTCTACAAGTAAAATCCAAGAAGGGACCTGTCCAAAGATGCCTGAGTGGGTCTGGTTTCAGGCCAGTATTCTCAAGTGCACATTTTCAAGAGTTCCAACTACATTTTCTTGTTGAATTTGCAATGTTCTCCTACTCTTAGCCTCCCGAATCCCTCTCACCCTGCTCCTTTATTTTGCTGTACAGTGACTTCTAAAACATCGTACCAGGGCTTGAACTGTGGCTTGGTGGCAGAGTACTAAATATTTTCATTCTCCCTATCAGAATCAGCTCTTCAGCACAAGGACCTGCTCTGTTCTTCTGTGTCCTGTGTCTCGCACAGGGCTGCCACTGGGCTCAGCTGTGTTCAGCAAATGAACAGGGGGTGAAGGGGTTGTAGGAAAATTATGAAAGTTTTAGGAAATGAAAGAAAAGGTGGGCTTTGGCCCAAGGCATGGACTCAGGGGCCTTGCCCATTCCCAACAATGGCCTTAGTGTCCAAGAGCCCAGGCTCTGGACAAACTCCAAGTCTAATCTCAGTCCAGCTTAATCCTTCTGGGCCTCATTTCCTCATCTATAAAACTGGGGCCATAGAATGCAGCTACCATCAGTATTTCTACCTACCCTCCTAACGGATCCCCCAGTTCCCACTTTTTCCTTCCTTTTCCTAATTTGCCAAGCACCTTTCTTTGCAGTGCTAGGGATCAATTCCAGGGCTTCACCCAAGGTAGGCAAGCATGTTACTGAGCTACATCTCAACTCTTTATTTTGAGGCAAATCTACATTGCTCAGTTTGCTCTTGATCTTGCAATCCTCCTGCCTCAGTCTCCTGAGTAACTAAAATTACAGGTGGACCCCACCACCAGCAGCTTAACAGCACCATTTTTATGATGCCATTGCTCTGCTCACAGCCTCCAAAACAAAGGCCAAATGTCTCCACTTGACATTCTAGCCCTAATCTATTTTGCTACACTTAAAAAAAAATAGATTATTTATTTATTTATTTATTTATTTATTTATTTATTTGGTACAGGGTCTTGCTACAGTTTGGGTTTATAGTGATCCTTCTGTCTCAGCCTCCCCAGCTCTGGGATTACAGATATGCAACACCATGCCCAGTTTCAGTGGCTGAGCAGCACAACTGGGATTCTGGGGACAACTAGGCATGTGGTATCAGGAATCGAACCCAGACCCTTGGGCTTACCAGGCAGGCGCTTAGACCACTAAGCTATCTTCCCAGCCCTGCTATATTTTCTAGAGTCAAGTTCCTTTTTATTTTGGTGACTACAGAGCCCAGGAGTCCCTACCCTTGCAGTTTTCAAACTAATGGCTTCAGAGTACCTAGGAATTTGTTAGAAACTTTCAGGTCCCATCCCAGACCTCATCAACAGAAATGCTGAAAGTAGGCCTGGCCATTGGAGTTTTCCATAAGACTACCAGGGGATTCTACTGCATGCTCAAGTTTGAGGATCACTGCTCTAGTGCAGTCCCAATTAACTGTTCTTCGCATAATTTTAGCAAATTATTCCACAAATGCCCCAAATTGTGATATCTAAACTTTTGGGGCTGGGAAGATAGCTCCATGGCACAAGTGCCTGCCTGGCAAGTGCAAGGTCATGAGTTCGAACCCCAGTCCCAGAAAAAAAAAATTTTAAACTGTTTCTCAGAGGGTTTGCCTGATAGCTCAGTGGATTAAAGTGCCTGCGAGGTTTGATCTCTGGCATGCCGTGCTGGCCCTGCCCACGGGGTGTGCTGAGACGGCAATGGAGACTGGGTGGCACTTAGGAGGCTGAAAACAAGAGAATCACTACAAGTCCAATCTACATAGTGAGACCCTGTAGACTCTGTCCTAAATACAGAAACAAACAAACAAGCTGCCTCTCAGGACTAAAAAACCATGATGTCCAAGAAGGGTGTACCCCAGAGAGACGTGAGGGTACACAACTGCAGTCCCAGCTACTTGAGAGGCCAGGGCAGAAGGAGCACAAGTTTGAGGCCAGCTTGGGCTACTTAGCAAGACTCTGTTTCTAAATAAAAAAGACTTAGGATGTAGCTCATCACTCCACGTTTAATCCCCAGTATCACAAAGGACAAGAGATTCCCCAATAGACTACTCCAGGCTTTCCTACAAAAATCTCGTATTTTCCCCCCTCAACTTTTTTTATTACTTTTATGTGGATATATTTTTTTTCCCCAGCCACACAATGACCCACCAGCTACTGTCCTTCCACTTCTCCCAGGGTGTCTAACACAGTACTTTTTTTTTTTTTTTTTTTGAGACAGGGTCTCACTATATAGCATAGTGTAGGCTGGCCTCAAACTCATGGAGATCTCCTGCCTCAGTCTCCTGAGTGCTGGGATTGTAGGTGTACACCACTATGCCAGACAGTACTTTTCACATGATTGTTACTCAATAAATACTTGACCCAGATGAGAACTTTAAGAAAAGTCAGTATAAATGACACACTTGTGCTGTCAATAGCAATCAACAATTTGAAGCCTCCCCACATGGAACTCCAGAACATTCTACATGTACATGCTGGGAACCTCAGCTCTATGCACATTCTGAAATAGCTCATCATTTTAATCAGCTAATTTTAGAAAGAGGCTAAATTTCTGCTTATTGTCCCAAGGGATGTCTTCAGCTAGAACAAGATTATCAATGTGTCAGTAACAAAAACCACTGTTTACTGACAGTTTACTGTGTGCTAAGAGCTAACATGTGCAGTACTTTTATTTAGAGAGAGGGTCCACTGTTTCCCAGGCTGACCTTGAACTTGTAATCACTTTTGTCTCAGTCTCCTGAATAGATACCATTTGGAGGCAGCCTGAGGGTCAGAAAAAGATGTTCTCAGGTACCCAACGTGGGACCAAAACTTAAAATGTACCAAACGTTGTTGCTTGTTTGTTGAGACAGCGCCTTGCTATGTAGCCCAGGCTGGCTTTGAACTTGAAGCAATCCTCATGCCTCAGCCTCCCAAGTGCTAGGATGACAGGTGTGTACCACCAAGCCTGGCTTGGCTTTCTCCCTCATTATCAGGCAGTGTGGGTGAGGGGCATGTGCCCATCTCCTCTTTCCAAGCTGTCCTAAAGCCCCATTGAATGATGCTCTAACACCTCAATGCCTAACAGAAGTCTGCAGCTTCACTCGCAGGCTGCTGGGCAGGAGGGACCCCTGCTTCCTTTCCACAGGTGGGAGGACAGGAGGCCTCACTTCTCTGGCATTCTTTGAGCATGTCCTGAGCGCTGTGGGGGTGGGCAGCTGGGGAAACAGAAAAATGAGATAATGGTCTGGTGGGACAAGCAGGTGAGCACTAAGCAGTGATTGCACAGGGCGAAAGGGCAGATAGGGTAAGTACAGCGCACTGGATGGAGGGAGGAGCCACCCAGGGCCAGCCAGGGGTGGCTAAGCTTGCCTCTGCCCAGGGCAGGGACAAACAACAGCCCTGAGCACATGCCCCAACCAAACTCCCTCTCCAGGAGGCACAACCTCCCTTAGCAGTGTGGTGCAAAGTGCATGATGCATCAGGAGACCTGGGTCCCAGATCCACTGCTTCCACCACACAGCCTGGACAGCGACCTTAGACAACTCCCATTGTCTCTTGGCCTCTGATGGCCTACCAGTAGAATTAAGGGTAAGGAAGCAAACAGTCTGTACAGCCATGGCCTGTGGGGGTCCCCACTGAACCCCCCAACTTCCTGAGGGAGGTGCTAAAACACAATCACAGGCAAAGGACTGAGGAATGGGCCACAATCCTCTGGATTCTCCCACTGTCTAGGGCCCAGCACCTGTCTCTTCCACTAAGCCCGCTTTTCATTCTCTGCCTAGACCCAGGTCCCCACCAAGATAAAGACCCTGCCATATTTTTCCACCGCCCTTATTCTGTCCCAGACCCTCTCCAGGCCTGAATCGGTGCCCTGCCTCTCAACCTTGAGTCCTAAGTCCAGGAATCTCCACCCTCCTCCCATCCCCTCCTCTTCGCGCTCACGACCGCCCCCAGCCCTGGCTCTCACCGGGCAGCAGCCACACCCGCGGCCGCGGCGACCCCGGCGCTGGGTCGCGGGCTGCCCAGCAGCCGCCGCGTCGCCGCAGAGATGCTGCAAAGCTGCGGAGCCATGTTGGAGAGGCGTAGGTTAGAAGAAGGCCCCGCCCCCGCTGCCCAGCTCGGGGAGGGGTGCGCTTGAGCCCCGCCCCTGAGGCGTGCCCTCCTCCCTCTGGGCGCAGCCGGGTGGGCGTAGCACCCCTACTTCCTGTAACTCCTGGATGCTCGGCAGAAATCCGGATGGCGGCATCTGAGCCCCAACGGCTGTAACCCTGACTCCATTACCTTAAGCAAGCCGTTTCCCATTTAGAGCCCCAGGGCTCTCGTTCGTATAATGGGAACATCAAAAAATAATAGCTAAAAAAAAAAAAAATAATAATAATAATAGCTAGCATTTCGAAGATGAGTTGAGGATCGGTAAACGCTCTAAAATTATGTGCAGTTGCGTATACCAGTAGGACGTGATAGCATATGCCTGTAATCTCTGCACACTGGAAAGCTGAGGCAGGAGGATCCCTATTATGAACTCAGTCTGAGCAACTCAGCCTAGTTAGACCCTGTCTCAAAAAAAATTTAAAACAGAGCTGAGGATCAGGCTTAGTGGGAAGTCACTACGTTCAATCTCCAGAACCACCAAAAAAGGATGGCAGCACACACGCCTGTGATTTTTTTATTTTTGTTTTCTGGTGATAGCGATCAAATTTAGGCTCTCACATTGGGAGGCAAGCGCTCCTGTACTAGGCTGCATCCCTCACCCCAGGAGTTGGGGGGCGGCAGGATTCCGCGGGCAGTGATTGTCATGCTATCAAAGAAACAGCCTCTCTAACAATTTAAGTGAGGAGCGCAAAGCTGGGCAACCAGAATGATTTCGTTCCAGCAGCATTTGCTTTTCTAGCCCTCTCAACCTTCTCTCCCAGAGCATCACAGGATGACTTTACATCTTCCTTTTTCCCATGCCCAGCTCTTGGCTCTTTAAGCCAATCTCTTCTCAGTCCACAGTCCCCAAGACCACAGACAGGGATGGAGGGCCTGCAGACCCCACGGAGGAGGGGACAGGGACACAGACCTACTGTATCTCTAAAGAATGTCCACCCACTGACTGGCAGTTCCTCCTATGGTTGGGGTGGGAAAGTAGAGGGCAGGCTTTAATTTCCTGATACCTTTACAACTGAATCTACTTGGCTAAGTACTGTGCTACATTCAGACGCTAGCGGCTGGCAGAACCCCAGTACTTTTAGGAGTCAGGTCTTGGTGAGGCAGACACTGAGTCACCACTGACTTTGAGCCCCTCCAGGACAAAGGGTTGACCTACCCACTGCCCTTCCTTCATCTCTCCTGCCTAACACATTATTATTTGCTGAATAAGTGAGGAATATGCACAGAAATGTGATTGCCAGTTGTGAACGAGACTACGGGGAAGTATGACGAGGACTTCTGATGGGAGAGGGGAAGAAAAAGAGCTACACAGACTTCAAAATTCTGTTATGGGGCGCTGGATGTGGCGGTGCACACCTGTAATTCCAGCACTGGGAGGCTGAGGCAGGAGGATCAGTGCGAGTTTGAGACCAGCCTGGGCTACAAAAGTGAGCTCACGGCCAGCTTGAACTGCATAGCAAGACCCTGTCTCAAAAAGACAAAAAAAAAAAAAAAAAAAAAAAATTCTGTCGTGGGGCTAAGGACATAGCTTGGTGGCATAAGTATTTGCCTGGCAAGTGCAAAGTCCCAAGTTTAATCCCCAGTAACCACATGCTGAGCCAGTCCCAGAACCCTGGGAGATGCTCTGCCAGCCCAAGGAACCCAGTGTGGTGGTGCAGCTGAGGCTGAGACAGGAGAGTCATTATGAGTACAAACTGTGCAGCAAGGCCCTGTATCAAAAAAAAAAAAAAAGAAAGAAGAGAGAGAGAGAGAGAGAGAAATTCTGTTATGGCTTCTGTAAGGAAGTTAGGTTTGAATCAAGAATATTTTTCTTGAGTTTTCTAGTGTTGCTACAGTGAATATATATTATTTGTGTGATTTATTTAAAAAGCAACCATATATCAACATGATTTCAGGTTTTTTTTGTTGATTTATTTTTTTAATGAACAGAACATATTTTTTGAGGGAAAGAAAGCTCCTGTACCAGAGAGGGACAGGAGGGGAATCCCAAGTGGGTGGTCCCCCAGTTTTGTTTTTTTGACACAGGGTTTTACAATGTATTCCAGGCTGGCCTTAAACTTTTTTTTTTTTTTTTGTGGGACTGGGGTTCAAACTCACGACCTTGCACTTGCCAAGCAGGCACCTGTTCCACAGAGCCATCTCCCTGGCCCCTGACCTTAAACTTATAGTGTAGTTATGATGATCCTCCCACCTCATCTTCCATAGTGCTGAGATTATGGGTGTGGGGTACCTGACTGATTGGAAACCAGAATCAATTGTTATAAATAGACAGAATTATCAAAATAAATTAGAATGAAAAAAGTGGTGTTGAGCCCAGGAGAGAGCTCAGCCAACTAAGTGCCTGCTTAGGCAAGGGTAGGGACTGGGGTTCGATCCCTGGCACCACATGCTGTGCCAGCCTTGCCCCCCACCACGTGCGCTGAGCTGGCCACAGAGATGGAAGTGGTGGCGCACACATGTAATCCCAGCACTGGGGAGGATGAAAACAGAATCACTAAAAGTCTGAGCTGCATAGTGAGACCCTGTACCAAATACATAAAAAAAAAAAAGAAAGAAAGAAAGAAAACAGTGGCATTGATGCTCCACTATAGCTAAAACAGAAAGCTACAAACCTGCAGCTTGAACCTTGTATAATAAAACAGTCAGACATGGTGGTGCACACCCATAATACCAGCACTCATCAAGCTGAGACAAGACGATTGCTGATGGTGGTGAAGTTCTAAGTGAAGCAGCTGGTGGAGGGGTTGACAGTGTGCAAGCTGGGCTGCACTGGGGCCTGGGAGAAGGAAGGACCTTCCATGAGTACTAACATAAGTCAGGCTTCCAGTATTTAGAGGATCACATGCTTCTAACTTTCTTTGTGGTCAGATACTTCTGTCTCTAAGTGCCTCCTGTTTCATCTTTCACTGGTGTCCCAATAATGACCTGTCACCTCAGGCATCACAATCTCCTTAGCTTAAATTAAACACAGATAATCACCTGGGCAGTGCTATACCCATGGCTGAATGAAGGGATGGGAGTGGCTCCTTCAGCTTCTCCATTTCTAACTGTGTCAGGATCAGGTCACCTTTATTGCTGTTCTGACATTTTGATGTAGTGTAACAACCCTTGCTCTCTCTGTTTCTCAGGTCTTTATCTGAAACCTTTTCTTGTTTACTTATCTTTGCACTACCACCCTTGACTGAGAGAAATGAAATATGGGTCTCCCTCCCCATCCTATATTATATTAATGTTTGTCCCGAAGAATTCATAGCCAGGCATGGTGGCACATGCCTGTAATCCCAGCACTCAGGAGGCTGAGGTAGGAAAATCTTTGAGAATTCAAAATCAGCCTGGGTTACAAAGTGAGTTCAAGGCCAGCCTGAACTGCATAGCAAGATCCTGCCTTAATGGCTGGCCAAATAGCTTAGTGAATTAAAGCGCCTGCAAGCAGGCACAGGGGCCTAGGGTTTGATCCCTGGGCCTGGCCCCAGGATGCACTGAGGCAGCAATTGAGGCTGGACGTGGTGGTGCACGCCTGTAATCCCAGCTCTTGGAAGGCTGTAAATAGGCAGATCACAACAAGTCCAATCTAGTAGTGAGGCCCTGAACACCCTGTAGACCCTTCCCTAAAAAAATTAAAAATTAAAAACTAAAAAAATCCTGTCCCCACCCCCCCAAAAAAGGAATTCATATGTTGAGAACTCAATTCCCAATGTCATATGTTAGTGGTATTTGCAAATGGAAACTTTGGAAGGTGTATGGGTGATGAGGTTCTGCCCCTATCATGGTTTGGGATTTATACAAGGGGAACAATACAACACAGGACACATTTTATAAGATTATTTTATAACGAATCACCCAAAGAGTGCAGGAAATCTATCCATACACTAAAGACTAAAGAATCCAGCTGAGGGCCTAGATCTAATATCCTGTGTGAGTTCAGCTAAAAAACTAGTGTGCATAACAATGTCTCCTACAAGTCCAATTGGAGGCCTAGAGCCCACGACAATCTCTCATGCAGGCCCCCTTCATGGATCTGAGCTGGGAAGACCGAAAGGTCAGTGATGGAAGCTAGGAAGTCTATGCTAGCAGGCTGAGGGATCCGAACTAGAAGCAACATTCAAGGCAAGCACCAGAGCTCCCCTGAAAGGTACCACAGCCCTCCTCAGCAACAGTGAGGTCTTAAACTGCTCAGATGATGAGGAAAGCTAAGTGCCCATCAGGAAAACCAAGGTTATAAACTTTCCAGGGGACTGAACAGTGCACCATCTTCCCCTCTAGAGCCAGAAAGCAATATTTGAGGTGAGGACCAGAGCTCCTCCAAAGTGAACCACAGTCATCCTCAGGGACAACCAGGTCCTGAGCTTCTCCTCTGATGAGAACAGCTGAGGTCACCAGGAAAGCCAGCATGACAAGTTCCCCCAGCAGAATAGCCCAAGAGAGCCAGCAGCTTCCAACAGCTCCACTAGCTTCTCCAAATAGCTTCCCTAACAGCTTCTCTCCTTCTCCAGTTCTGCCTCTTCTGCTGCCAATGACAATCCTCTGATGGGCCTCCCACACCTAGCACCACACTAGTTCCATTCAGCTTGGTGTAAAAAGATGACCACCAGTTGGCAATCCACCACAGCTCCCATGAATGGATTAACCAATTTGTGGTTCATAGATTAATGGGTTCTATGAAGTTGACTGTCATGAGAGCAGTTAAATCTACTTATCCTGCTGGTAAGGGTGGGGAGTTGAGCTTCTTGGGTCACTCAGTAATGTTCCATGTTCATAAGATGAGCACCTCCTAGGAAAATGGCCAGAACTAGTTGTGAAAACTAGTTTGACCAGACATAGTGATCCCTACGTGGGAGCCCAAACCAGGAGGATTGAAAGTTTGAGTACTGCCTGGACAATTTAGGGAGATCCTATCTGAAAACGAAAAATAATAAGTGTTGGGAAAGTAGCTCCATGCAAAAATCCTAAGTTCAATTCTCAGTACTGAAAAAATAATCACAAAAGGCTCTGGCCAGATGCAGCCCTTCAACCTCAGATTTCCCAATCTCCAGAACTGTTAAAAAATAAATTTATTGGGCTGAGGATATAGCTCAACAGCGTGAGCATCTACCTACCAAGTGCAAGGTCCTGAGTTCAATCCCCAGTACAAAAAAAGAAAAAAAAATTCTTACTGGATGTGCTGGTTCATGTCTGTAATTCCAGCACTCAGGAGGCTGAGGCAAATGAATCTGTGAGTTTGAGGCCAGCCTGGGTTACATCGTGTGTTCAAGGCCAGTCTGACTATATAGTGAGACTCTGTCTTAAAAAGCTAAAAAAAAAAAAAAAAAAAAAAAAAAAATTTAAAAGAAATACATTTCTTTATCCATTATCCAGTCTCAGGTATTCTGTTATAGCAACAGAACTACAAGGTGGCAGCTAACTGAAGGAGTACTTTGGGCCCCATTCCAGCTGGAGTGACCAATTTATTTTATACTATGTCCCAAGCAGCTCTCAATGATCCTGGGAATGAAGAAATAAAGACAAGAAATGAAAGGTGAGGTTAGGTAGAGCCCTCTCTCCTGATGGGAGGAAAGGAACTGAACAACCACACAGGGTGTTTATTTATACGTTTGACAAAGTTATTATCATGTGTCACAGTGTTGCCTAGTGACTGGAATTGTCACAGGCAAGGTGTTTCAGGACCCAAGTAGCTTGATTGCAGTAGGTACTCTTCATTTTCCAACTGCTCTTGCCCCCACGTATGTGACCAGTTTCCAGCTTCGTCCCCTGCCTACAATCTCCATCTACTGTGAACTTTCTCAGTGTTAACACTGGAAGTCCCTTGTCTCAGGAAACTGGGTGGCTGGTCATCCCGCTTATGGCTCTGTTCTCCCCAAGAAACACACCACATTCTTCCGGAATCATTTTCTTCCTTAATTAAATCTATTTACCCTGCTGGTAAGGATGAGGAATTGCACTTCTTGGAGCACTCAGTAATATTCTTTCTTTCTTTAATGGCTGGCTCAGCCTGCCCTGGTGGTGGGACTGGCGCAGCATGTGGTGCCAGGGATCCAAGCGCAGTCCCTGCAGTTGCCTGAGCTTTCCTAAGCAGGCGCTTTAGACCGCTGAACCATCTCGCCAGCCCGCACTCAGTAATATTCAATGCTCATAAGTTAAGCACTGTTAGAAATATAGCCAGAACCAGTGGTCTGCATATTCTGGTAAGCAAACTAGTTGAACACAAATTGTACAAATAAGGAATTTAACCATTCCAACCATAAACATTTGAAACCATAAACATTAATATCTTACACAGCTCCCATCAATCCAGAATTCAGGAGTAGGGGCCTGACAGTGTAGTGCTGTCTGGGGGAGTTCTAAAAGGTGGTGGTTAGGTTGTCGTCTCAGGCTGTGTCATCCAAAAACCTCACTGTGGCATCAAAGATTCCTTCCAAGGTGAGTCATGCTAATTAGTGCTGGTCATTGGCAGAAGTCCTCAGTTCTTTGTTGTGTGGGTGTCTTAGTTACTTTTTACTTGTTGCTGGGACAAATACTGACACTCAGAATGAAGGAAGGAAAGGTTTATTTAGCTCACAGTTGCTGGAGGTTTCAGTCCATATTCGGCTGGCCCAAGGTTGAGGGGAACAGGGCAGAGAGCATCCAGTTCATGGCGGCAGAACAACAACAAAATGGTGACAGAGGCAACCAACCAACCAGGGCACAGAGAGCAACAGCCAGCCATCTGTATCTGTGTCTCTCTTTACATTACATTTGGGCTCTCTGCCTCAACCTATCCGCTTTAGGCCACACCCATAATCCCAGAAGGACTCAGATCCATAGTCCCATCAGTACTAAAACACATAATCCCAGTGGATCATGACTCAAGTCGCAAACTCTAGAAGTCCCTGCCCCATGACTGCATGAGACTTTGGGGGGACAACTAGACATAAACCATAACAGTGGGCTTCTTCATTGTCCACTTGGGTATCCTCCCTACATAGCACCTGGCTTGCCCCAGTATGAGAGACCCTACAGAGAAGAAGGGGGGATTTTCAAGGACTTTTATGGCCTGGCTTTGGAAATCAGCTACCTGTCATTTGTGCACATCATATCCAATTGGTTACACAGGTTAGGCCTACTCAGTGTAGGAGTGGGCCACGCAAAGCTATGAATGCAACACGCAAGAGCTTCTGGGGCCATCTTGGAGGATGCTGGATACCACAATTAGATTCTACACTAGGCCTGACTGAATTACTGGGTTTCCTAGGCTATGGATGTATCTTTATCCTCTTCCTCTTCCTCCTTCTCTTCTCCTCCCCGCTTTCCTGTTTTGGGTATACAACCCAGGTTCTCACATATAACTCTACCCCTGAGCTATGTCCCCAGCTCCTTCACACCATCTTTTGCGAGCAGGCTTCCCAGCATCCCCTTTCTCTTAGGGCTTCTCCTTCAGCCTCCCCTTCTTCTCTGAGGTCCCTACCTGCCCACCACTAAGTTCATGACATCTCGTTCTCCTGCGTGTGTCTCCTACCCGTCCCTCCCTCTCTGCAGGGAGCTGATCCCTCTTCTTCTTCTCTCCTTTCCCTAAGTTGCCTTTCTGGAATCCACCTCTGTAACTCTTTACTAACACCTGCTGTCCACTCATGAAATAAAATGAGACGAGCCAAAGACAGAGACAGATGAGGAGTCCTGGGCAGAGAGGAGCAGGCAGGTTCATAAGTATAAAATATGGACAAAGCTGCCATCATCTATTCCCTGGGACAAATAGATCATCACGGAATAGGCTGAGGAAGAGCCAAGAGACAAATTACCCAGCTCTGGCAGTGTCACCTGCTCTTTATTGATGGGCTTTTAGGCTCAGGCCTAACTGCCCCTGAGAACTATATCTTCTGGCTCCTATGGGACACCTCACAGGAGAGCCAGGGACAAGAAAGGTTTTAAAGCTTCACTGAGGCCTGAGCCAGAAGACAAGTTTCAGCCTTTCTGTACTGTGTATCATATGCAGGTATGAATTATGATTTTGATACAACACCACATAAAACATTAACAAACTGCCATTGGACAAATAAATGATAAATAATATGAAAGGCAAACAATTTACCTCAAGTATTGAACTTTTTTTTTTTTTGTGGTAGCGGGGATTGAACTCTGGAACTTGCATTTGCTAGACAGATGCTTATTCTATTGAGCAGTCTCCCTGGCCCAGTTGAACAATTTCAAAACTGATGACATAGAATAAATCCCTTTTCTCTTTGTTTTTGTTTTAGCTTTTGGTGGGCCTGTTGATGACTGAACCTCAAGCTTTATGTAAATTAGGTATGCGCTCTATGAGCTACATACTGGGTATGTAACTGCCTCCTCCCCTCCTCTCTCCTTCCCTCCCTTTCCCTCCTCTTCCTCCTCCTTCTTCTATTCTTCCTCTTCCTCCTCTTCCTCCTCTTCCTTCTCCTCCTTCTCCCCTCCACCTAAGAATTAAACTCAGGCCTGACACAGTGGTGCACACCTGTAATCCCAGCACTTGGGAGGCTGAGGCAGAAGAATTGCTTTGAATTTGAGACTAGCCTAAACTACATAAGTTCAAGGCCAACCTGCACTACATAGACCCTTTCTCAGAAAACAAACAAACAAACAAAATACCAAAAAGGGGCTGGGGAGATAGCTTTGTGGTACAAGTGCCTGCCTGGCAAGTGCAAGGTCGTGAGTTTGAACCCTAGTCAGGCAAAAAAAAAAAAAAAAAAAGTTGAACTCAGGGTCTTGTGTGTGCCAAATACTTTACCACTATTTAAATATTTTAACATTTTGTGACAGGACTGCACTAAGTCACCCAGGATGGCTGGTCCAACTTGCAGTCCTACAGTAGCCTTTATAGTAGCTGAGATTACATGTGTCCAGTACCATGCCAGGATGAATGAATTATAACTATGTTTATGCTGTGGTCACAAGGTGGTGCTGTTTTAGCTAAGAAAGAAACACCCACATCCCGCTTGACCAAGTCATACATACCGTTGGTGTGATTTGGATTCTAGCAATGGCTTTCTGTGACTACTAACTGCAATGTGGATTTTCACTGTTAGTACAAGCTACTTAAAAAAGCTATAACAACATCATTTATGCATTCACCCAGTAGAGATGTTGGTATTGAAAAGCAGCCCACAGATGGATATCTTTGGAGTAAATGATGAGCATGAAAAAGCAGATGAGATAAAAGAGACTGAACCACCTCTAGCACAGGTGGTGCTGTGAATTTACAAGAATGCCTGAGGGTAGAGATAACACGGCAGAGACAGGAAGCACCGTCACAGGCAAAACTGTGGTAAGATGGTTGTACAGATTTATGAGCTATGTGTGTACAATTTATCTTCTCCTCTACCTTCATTCCTGTGGGGAGAAGGGGAGTGGTAGTTCTGGAAAAAAAAAAAAAAACTTTGAACCATGTGCAGTTTATGGAAAGTATCTTTCTTGTGAAATAGGATTTCCTTTGACCTTTCCCAGATATCTTGGCCTAAATGTAGCTGCTGGAGCTCACTTCTAGAAAAGGATGCTGTGAATTTTGTTCTCCCAGAGGAGAGATGCTCATAACCTCTAGTACCTTGGAATGTCAACTTATTTGGAAATAAGCTAGATGTTTTGTTTTTAGGCATTGAGTCTGGAACCTTGGGTCTTCACACTGAGCTACATCCTCAGGCTCTATTTATTTATTTACTTACTTATTTATTTTCCACTACTACAAATTGAACCCAGAGCCTTCACACTGAGCCACATCTCAGCACCCTCCCCTTTATTTTTGGGGGACACAGTCTTACTAAATCACCAAGCTGCCCAGGCTGGGCTCAAACTTTTTATTCTCCTGCCTCAGCCTCCCAGAGTGCCACCAGGCCCAGCTTGGAAATAAGGCCTTGACAGAAGCAATCAAGTGAAAATGAGACCCTCAGCCAATATGACAGGTGTCCTAAGAAGGGTGTGTATGGAAGGGAATTTGGACTAAGACAGACAAGCATCAAAAGAAGCAATATGAAGACACAGGGGAAGAAGGCAATGTAAAGACTTGGGCGAAGCTGCAGCAAGCCAAGGAGGCCTGGAGCTGACAGAACTTGAAAACACAAAGAAAGAAAGATCATTCTCCTATAGGAGAGAGAGCGAGAGAGAGAGAGAGAGAGAGAGAGAGAGAGAGAGAGAGAGAGAGAGAGAGAGAGAACCTCTGCTGACACCGTGATTTCAGACTTACAGCCTCCAAAGCTGAGACAAAATAATTTGTTTCTCTCCGCCACCCAAATTGGTTTCTCTAAGTCAACTTGTGGTACTTTGTTTTTTGTTTTAATTTTTGTTTCTTAATGAGAAATCAAAATCAGGACTTGGTGCTGACCAGGCAGGTGCCATGCTACATCCCCGGCTCCTGCGATACTTTGCTATAGGCACCCTAGCCAACTGAAGCAGAATGTCAGCTCCAACCTCTAAATTATCTACCGCTTGGGGCTGGCGAGATAGCTCAGCGCTCAGCGGTCTAAAGCGCCTGCGTAGGCAAGCTCAGGCAATCGCAGGGACTGCGATTCGATCTCCAGCACCACATTGCTGTACCAGCCCCACCCCCAGGGCAGGTTGAACTGGTCATAATATAAATAAAATGAAGTTTAAAAAATTAAACAAACAAATAAATAAAAGGGAGGTAGAAACAGCAATGCAGCAAAGATGAGTTATAGGATATTCAGTGCATCCTTAGCCACACAAGGTCCTTTTTCTCTTGATTTGCAGTAGCACAGATCACTGTTGTCACTTGCTATTTCAGCTACTTTGCTACTTTTTGCCCATCATGAACTGTTTCTCCTCTGTGATCCCCTTCTGCTGCCATGCCACCCCTAACTCAGAATCTACCAATGATGGACTGAAACCTCTACAAAATGTGAGCCAAAGTAAGTCTTTCTTTCTTTCTTTCTTACTTTCTTTCTTTCTTTCTTTCTTTCTTTCTTTCATTCTTTTTTATGTTATGGCCATCTCAGCCTACCCTGGGAGTGGTGTTGGTACAGCATGTGGTGCTAGGGATTGAACCTTGGTACCTTGGTCCCTGCGTTTGCCTAAGCTTGCCTAAGCAGGCACTTTAGACCACTGAGCTATCTCGATGGCCCCACAATAATCTACTTTTAATAATGATATTCGAATGAAATACATGTGCATGAAATGAGCACTCATTTCAAAAATTCATTAAATGTATGGTTAGGGCTGGGGAGATAGCTCAGTAGAATAAGTGCTGCCTGGCAAGCTCAGGGTCCTGAGTTCAGTCCCCAGTACTGCAAAAAAAAAAAAAAAAAAAAAAAAAAAGAGTAGAGTTTAGGGGCTGGAGAAATAGCTCAGTGATCTAAGAGCCTGCCCAGCAAGTTCAAGGACCTGGGTTCAATCCCTAGTACTGTATGCCATGCCAGCCCCTGAATCCTGGATATGTCATGCCACCTGAAACTGGGCATGGTGGCACATACCTGTAATCCCAGCACTGTGGAGCTGAAAACAGAGGATCGCTGGGAGTTTGATCTGTGCAGTGAGACCCTGTAGACCCTGTACTAAATACAAAAAAACAAACAAACAGAGTGCTGGCGAGATAGCTCAGCAGTCTAAAGCTCCTGCAGGGACTGGAGTTCCATCCCAGGCACCACAGGCCTTGCCAGCCTGGCCCTCAGCATTGGCCAGAAAGAAAGAAAGAAAGAAAGAAAGAAAGAAAGAAAGAAAGAAAGAAAGAAAGAAAGAAAGAGGAAAGGAAGAAAGGCAAAGGAAAGGCTGGGCGTGGTAGCACATGCCTGTAATTCCAACACTTGGGAGGCTGAGGCAGGAGGATCAGCGCAAGTTCCAGAGGACTCTGGGCTACAAAAGTGAGCTCAAGGCCAGCCTGAACTGCATAATGAGACCCTGTCTCAAAAAGACAAAAAAAAAAAAAAGCAAGCAAGCAAGCAAGAAAGAATTTAACCCCTTACTGGGAATTTTCCCAGAAGAACTGAAAACATCATACCATAGTGATATCTGTGCACCTATGTTTATAGCAGCCCAATTTGTAATAGCCAAATCCTGGAAACAACCGAAATGCCCATCATTTGAGGAATGGTTGAAAAAGATGTGGTATTTTTATACAATGGAATATTACTCAGCCATAAAAAATGATAAA
>PVKN010011205.1:0-21882 GCA_004027915.1 Capromys pilorides | reverse complement strand
CAGGCA
This sequence comes from Capromys pilorides, assembly GCA_004027915.1. Lineage (NCBI taxonomy): Eukaryota > Metazoa > Chordata > Mammalia > Rodentia > Capromyidae > Capromys > Capromys pilorides. The sequence continues at coordinate 21,876 of PVKN010011205.1, read as the reverse complement.
GCCAGGAAGTGGACTGCGAGTCTCTGGTGACCCTGGCCAGCGCGGGGTCCCTGGAGGTCTCCTCCACCCCCACACTCATGTCCTCTCTGCTCCTCAGCCTGGCTGTGTTACCCGACATGGCCTGGAAGCCCCTTGTTCTAGGTCCTAACCGACCATCTATGCCTTACCACAGGGGCCTCTGGGAGCCAGGCCAGGGAGCCTGTACAGGTAACCAGGTGCCTGCTCCCAGGAGACACTGCTGTCCACTGCACCTGGCCCGGGCATGGCTCCCGCCCTGGATGGTGACAGCCCCCATGAGGCTCAGGCTGTGGGCTCCCGGGCCGAGGCCCCTCACGGAGGTAGACAGACACAGGCCAGGCACCGATTTGACCTAACAAGCTGCAGTGCTGGCCCCGAAACTCGGTCTCCTCTTTCTGACAGAAACACAATCTGCTCCCCAGAACACACTCCATGAACACACCCCAGGCTTCCCCAGCCCGGGGCTCCACGCCTTCCAGATACCCCGCCATCCCAGCTCATTTCTGGCTTTCCTGAAGAGCAGAGCCAGCGAGACTGGAGGGGGCTTCCCTGGCTGTGCACCTGGGTCTGCTCTGCCCATTACCTGTCCTTACCACTAAGAACAGGCAGTGGATGTCACTATCCCCCCTAGAAGGTGGTGCTCAGAGGCAGATAGTGCACCCCTCTCCTGTGTTGGGGGCCCCTAACCTCATCACAGCCAAGCAGGGTCCATGCACCCCATGCAGAGGAGGCAGAGCTCAGAGAGGGTGAGGGTTCTGTGAAGACCTCTGGAGAAGGGGCAGGTGGGAGTTTCTGCTCCCGAGTCCTTCCTGTGGGTCTAGGGTGGTCCCAGCAGGCCTTTATTAGGGGAGATTTTCTTTTGGATCTTTCCACGGAGAGCACAGAAGTTCTGCACTCACTCCCCCACCTTCCCGCTGTGCCGTGCGCTCCATTCCCTTCATTAAGTCCTTGCCTATTAATAACCAGCCATTTGTCTTCATGCAATAAGAAGGTGATTGATCGCCCTTGCGACAGTTTCATCGAGCCTGTGAAGATGATGAATGGCTGGCCCGAGGAGGCTGCAGCACAGGGTGTCCTGAGCTCCGTGGTCGTGGTCAAGTGGCTGCTTACCAGACGCTGCGAGACAGGGTCTCTAAAGACACACACGACGTCCCCGATGACCATGTTTGACGGTATGAGGCTGGCATCAGCCACCTGCAGGGAGGGCAATAGCTTAGCCCTCGCCATGCAGTCCAGTTGCTCGCCTGTGTGTCTCCAGGAAGGCATGTGCATGTGTGGTGGCCGCCTGGAGCTCAGGAAGTGAGGCTGCAGCCGTCCTCAAGGCCAGCTCAGCCCCACACAGAGTCCATCCCTATTGCCCCTCACCTCATGTGTGTCCGTGTTGGCAGCAAAATGTGAGACCTTTTAGAAGTTTCCAGAATCTTCCAGAACCTTCCAGATCACCCCCAGTGCTCTATGTACACCTGGTACTCATTGTCACCTGGTCTCTCAGTGTGGTATAAATAAAGGTTTATGGCCTCAGAAACGTGTGTGTTGAAATCCTAACCTCCACGAAGATTGTGTGGACAAGTGGGGCCTTGGGGGATGGTGGGCCTGAGTGTGGAGCCTCATGGATCGTTGTCTTGTGGAAGAGACTTCATAGCTCCTGGCATCTTTTGCCTGGTGAGGACACAGTTGAGAACCAGGATGGAGCCCTTGCCCCAGGGAACCACTCAGTAGTGCCTCGTGCTCAGGCTGGTCCTGCAAAGTGGTGAGGAGTTATGAGCCATACCATCTGTGGCCTTGTCCAGACATGGGCCAGGACAGCATGGGACAGAGGTCAGGGACCCTGTGTCCCTGGAAGGAGAGCGCCAGCGGTCACTGCCCATATGCCCACACTGCCACTCCCTTAAGGCCTTCTGACCCTCAGGCTGCCCAGGCCAGCCCAAGACAGGAAGATGGAGTAGAGCAACCCCAGGGGGCACCGTGCCTCCTCCCTGGCTTCCCTGAGGTGCTCCATGCCAGGAGAGTTCACGGTGCTCAGTGGGCCTCCCTGGAAACATCACCTGACACGGAATTATCGGCTCCTTTATTTTACTCAGTCTCTCAAAACCCAGGAAAGGGGCTCTGATCAATCGACCAGGAGGATGATGAAAACCTATTACCGGGAAAGAAACACATGATTAGGAAGATTAAAGGATAATAAGGCTCTCAGGAAAGCACGGAGGGGGCAGGCTCTCCGTAGCCCTCCAGGGTCGATGAGTGGGTGTGTGGGCAGCTTCTCTTCCTCTGGGCGGATCACGTGGTAAGTGGACTTGCTTTTATGTGGCTTCTTTTCCACCTAGGTCTCCAAAGATGAAATCAACATTTTTCGTCTTATGCGTGTGTGTGTGTGTGTGTGTGTGTGTGTGTGTGTGTGTATGAACGAGTTTCTAGATCCAGGAAGAATATCTGACCCGTGTATTTAATGTAGGTCACAGGTGTTTGGGGGTGACTTCCTGCCTCTCAGAGGTTGGTGATGAGGGCACAGGTGAACAGTGCCAGTCCCAGCTATGATGATCCACACCTTGGTATCAGTGACCCTGATGGGGTGGAAGGAACAGAATGGCCGGTGACAACGCTTGCAGGCAGCATGTGGCCCTGGGCCCTTTGTCTCTGTTCTGTGCAGCTCTGACCCCAGTCTGGATGCCAGGGCTCCTCTGAGGGTTGAATCCCTGAAGGACCTTGAGACCAGCCAGCCGGTGTCCTTGATGAAACTCACATGGCCCAAGCTGCCTGCCAGCTTGTCACCAGCTGGATCCTGGACTCTTTATGCCACCGCTGTGTCACCTTCTGCAGAAGGAGTCTCCGAAGTCCTGGTGGACAGCACGGGCGGGTGTAGGATGGAGGAGGAATGAGGGCTATCACTTGTAGGAGACCATGTGGACAGACCGGATGAGAGAAGAGGACGTGTGAAGGCATCCAAAGGGGACACTGGCTCTGGAGACAGCAGGGAATGCCCCGAGGTGTGGCACAGGCCAAGGCCAGGCCCACGGCAGGGGCTGCTACCAACTTGGCCATTAAAAGCACAGCCTGCCAGATCAGTTGGAGTTACAGATTACTTGGTTAGTAAAAGTGTAGCAGACGATTGCCGGACTCAGGTAACTAAACGGTCCTGTTGTTTATCTGAGGCTCAGCTTTCGCCGGCCTGGTTGCCTTGCCCAGCATCTGGCAGCCTCCGTGTCTGCCTGGATCTAGGAGTGGAAGCGCAGCCTGGACAAGGGTGGGTGGCTCAGGGCTATTTCCTGCGTGGACACTGGGATCCCACCCAGCTCCCAGCTCACCCTGCAGCAGGACTCCTAGAGGATGGATGGGCCTCCCTGGATGTCACAGAGTCCTCTGAACGAGGGAGGCTGTGCCCTGTGACTAGGTTAAGGACCTCGAGGTGGGAGGTTCCCAGGGGAACCCCAGTCCTACAGGTGCTTGCGTGGATCCCAAGGAGACCCCATGCTGCTGGTCTTGGCTGCGGAGGTTGCATGTGTGATGCTGAGTCCTGGAAAATACCTGATGCGGATTCTCCCTTTGAGAAGAAACCCAGCCCTCGATGCCTGGACCCCAGCTCCCTAGCAGGGGCAGCTCCAATGTCTGTAGGTCGATGTCACCGAGGATGTGGTGACTGTTCCTGCAGCCACTGTTACTCCTGCCCTGGGGACCCCCTTTGGAGAGCTCTGTCATGTGCTTAGAGGGGCCAGGGAGTCAGCGTCCTGGCACCAGCTGCCCCCAGCCCAGGCAGTGCCCAGGGTGCTCTGTTCCCCAGGCACCAGAGCCCCCTGCAGGGACATCTCCTCCATCCTGGGGACAGTCACCAGCTGAGCCACTGAGCCTGGGGGTGACTCGGCAGATGAGGCCAGAGCTACTGTCTTCTATTCCAGGGACCCAAGAATCAGGGAGCTTGAGCCTCAGGTCCAGTAGTCTGGGCTGTACCCTGTAGGACACACAGCTCATGTTTGTCCTTGGGAACCCCTGCAACTCTGTCACTGTCACTTTGCAACTGTGGAGCTCGGCCTTGGTCCCAGATCAGCCTGGGGTCTTGCGATGCTCAAGAACAAGGTGGAACAAAGCAGCACTGTGCTCATAATGGTGCCCAGTAAGATGAGGAGGTGCAGGGGGGTTTAGGACAGGTGGCCGCAGGCGGCCAGCAGCTCTGCCCCACATGGCTACTGCAGGCCAGCGCTGGCTGCAGACTCCTGCTTTGCTTGGTGCTCCTAGTGGCTGTTTATACAGAACCTGGGCCCAGGCCTCCTAGGCCTTTCCAGGAGAAGTCTTTCCGAAGGCAAAATAGATTCCAGAATGATCGTCACTAAGAGACATTTGTCAGTGAGATGTCCCCCATAAAACTGAAATATCATAAAATTGTACACACGTGGCTCAGGAGCTGGGCAGGAGCCATATTTCAGCCGGAACACGGGCTGTGCAGAATACCGGTGACTGCCTTTGATGAATTAGACCTTGGTTTACAGTGTTGCTTGCTTGTTGGAGGGAGTGAAATGGCCATTCCATCAACATTCCCGCTGCCGGAAAGGCAGGGACAGCAGCCGCATCCCCATCAGTCACAGGCCCGACGCAGCTGGCTCCAGGAAGGGCCCAGCTAAGGGCAACGATTTCGGAGACAGATGGTGCCTGGGAAGTGCACTGCCACACGGGTCCCAAGTACAGGGCCTCTGTGCCTGGCCCAGGACTCTGGGCCTTCCTGCCAGGCTGTCCTGGCAGGCGGAGCCTGCACCCGCTGCTGTCCTGGGCTAGGGCAGTGGCATCCACTGATCCTGTGCTCTGCCAGGTGCTGGCTGTAGCCAGAAAGGGCAGAGGGGTGGGTGTGGAGGGCAGTTGGCCTGGCACCCAGTGTTCACAGGGCACCACATGCTTGCTCCAGAGCTCCCTCGAGAGCTCGTGATCCTCAGCCTGCTCGGCAGCTACGCGCTGCAGAACTGCTCTGATGGCTCCGGGTCGGATGGCAGCCCTGGGGCAGCAGGGACAGTGGGGTTGCACAGGGACGCGGCCTCAGACTCCGTGCAGCCGGACATGGTGAGTACCTGGGAGTGTCTCTCCTCTGCGCCTTGGAGCCATGTCCCGGACACCAATTAAGTATCGATTGATAAATGTGCGCAGCGGGATCTGAGAAGTGACGGCCGGCGCAGAGTAATGACTTGTTCCTGGGAAACGCGGCCCCGAGGTGCCGTGATTTCTCACTCAGCAATGGCTCCGCTTTTGCACTTGTTCTTGGTGAGAAATAGAAGCAGGTGAAAACGGGCTCAGCTGAGACCCGAAGAAATTGGATTTCGAGTGTCGAGGGAGAAAAGCGCCCCAGTGCGGACGCACCCCTGTGCATCCCAGCAGCCCGCGCCTGCCTACTGAGCCTCCTTCTAGGACACTGTGGTGCACGGAGCAGGCCTGGGCCCAGGCAGGACTGGCTGTGCACTGGGTGCTGCCTGGGCTCCTGGGCCTGTGAGACAGTGGCCTTCTTTGTCCCCACTGGGCATGGCAGCTGTTTCCACCCCTGGGGACAGTCCACTGGGCTCTTCCTGGTCTGGGATGGGGAGATGAACCGTGCACTTGATTTTGCAGCAGATGTGCACTGTGTGGCCTCGTGGCACTGACGCTGGGCAGGCCCGGGGGCCCCCTGACACCTGCCCTTCCTTAACCTTCGCTGGGGCTTATCCTCTACCTGGCCCTACCCTCTGCCTTGTGTACCCCACACCCAGTGAGACTTAGCTCCTGGCTCCAGCTCAGCCCCTGCTCACCAACCCACCAGGCCCTGCCAAGCAGGTGGTGAAGTGACCATCACAGGCTGGAGGGACTGGAGAGCAGGTTCTGGATGAGGACCCGAGACAGCGCCCTGCTGAGTCCTAGTGCTGCCTGCATCCCCCACTGGGCGTCAGAGCCAGCCAAGCCCAGGAAGGGCCCAGGCTGCCATCCTGTCCTCTGCTCCAGGCTGTCACTCTCAGACAAGCTCACCTCGTAAACCCCAAGTCCTTTTACTTCCCAGCCGCTCACTGTCCTGGCCCCCCTGGACCTCGAGATGCTGCCTGGCTCTGCCCTTTGGTTCCTCCTGGTCCCACAGAGATGTCCGGCCTGGATCTCTGTGTCTCTGTCACTTGATGTCCTGTTGCTCTGTGTCCGCAAGCACCACCTGATCCCAGGGCAGCTGCCCCCGCAGCCCTGAGGTGGGGGGAATGTTAGGTCTTACATTAGTAGGGAAGTTACAGTCCTTGGACTCCAGGTGTGATGGTAGCTGGCCTTGAGGACTGGGGACGCTGGGACATGGGAGGCCTGGCCAAGAGCCTGGCTTTTCTCCTGAGTGTATTCCTGAGAGGCTGCCCTGGCACTGGTGTTGGGTGCAGCACCCTGTGGACCCTGAATGAGGGTCAGAAGGATGCCCCTGCCAGCCACCTAGTGCCCCCTTCACTGGAGCACCTCCCCCCTCTGCTCCAGCCCATCATCACCCTGCCTGGCCCTGGACTGGGAGTGTGCCCTCTTCCGGGCGTCCCAGCAGCCCATGCCCACCTACTGAGCCTCCTTCTAGGAAGCTGTGATGCACAGAGCAGGCCCTGGGCCTGGGCAGGACCGGCTGTGCACTGGGTGCTGCCTGGGCTCCTGGACCCCTGGGCTCCTAAGCCTGTGGGACGGTGGCCTCCTTCATCCCCACTGGGCACGGCAGCTGTTTCTGCCCCTGGGGACAGTCCACTGGGCTCTCCCTGGTCTGGGATGGGGAGGTGAGCCATGCACTTGATTTTGCAGCAGAGGGGACAAAATCAGCCCCCTAGGGTATGGGCTGGTGTTGAAGCTCCTGCCCAGCACAGAGTCCGATGGGCTGCCAGACAGGATAGATCCTCATGTTCCTGCCAGGGTGAGGGTTCTCCCCAAGGATGAAATGGGGCTTCAGGGTGGGGGTATTGGGAAGCTCAGGAGGGATAAGGACCCCCAGGGGAGCTGAGGATCATCTTGAATGGGAGACTTTCTGAGCAGTGTCCATGGGGCAGTCAGGCCGGCCAGGGCTCAGGGACAGCCTTGAGTGAGAGCCTGCCTATGGGTGAAGGGAATGCAGACAGCTCACGGCTCTGATTTCGAGGGGGCGGAGACCTCAGGATGTGAGCTTGCAGGAACCCCGATGGTCCAGGAGGCCTCTGCTGGGAAGGACACGGTAGGGAGGACCCGGGCTGGGATCAGTCGGGGTGCGGTGGATCCACAGGCGATGTGTACATCCACACCTACACCCACAGGTGTGGGTGATGCTCCGGCAGTGGTGGAGGCTGAGAGTTCTGCCTCTGGCTATCTGGCCCTGCAGGGCTGGAGTCCTGGGAAGCCTGGCTGCACCCAGAGGCAGGAGCTGTCTTGGTCCAGGTCATGAGGACAGATGGGGCAAAGACCTCCCTTGCTTTGCCACATCTAGGCCTCCAGCATGCAGGCCAATGCCACCCTGGGGAGGCTGCCTGCCCCCAATTCCTGACTCAATGCAGTGCCCAGAAGCACCTTGGTACACTCATCGGATGCGCACCCAGCCCTCTCTGGGCACCAGAGGGCAGGCAAGGTGGCAGCATGGGCTGCTGCTAACGCTGGCTTCTTCTTCAGTGTGCATGTGGTCTTGGCTGGGAACAAGGTGCATGCATGGGAGCGTGGGGACCCAGGTCTGCAGGGAGCCACTGTTGTGCAGGCTCTGGCTTCTCCTGGGCTGCTGCTCAGCCCACAGGGCTGCAGAGGGCAGGGCCCGGAAGCAGGAATGACACCACTTGCTGGCTGCAGCACATGCAGGTGGCAGGCTGGCCAGCTTCGGACAGCACTTGGGCCTCAGGGCCTGCAGACACAGCAAGCCTGACCTTGAGGAGTTCACGTGCAGTGGCCAGGCCAGGACGGGCCAGGAGTGCTGGTGGGCAGCCGAAGTACCTGAGCAGAGTGCAGGGAGGGCACGAGGCCTGAGCCGGGCTGGTGTCTGGCCGATGGGGAGGAGCCCTGCCCGAGGATGGAAGGGAGGAGAATCTGGAGACGTTGCAGAACCACTCTGAAAGGCAAGGAGCGGGCTCTGTTTTGAATATTTTCCATTTTTGCTGGGGGAAAAAAAGAAAGTATACAAATTGCAGGCAGGTGTGCATCCTGTCTTGGTAATTTCCAAAGGATTGCTTTGAATATGATGGGCACATAAAAGATTTTAAAAGCAACCACTTTACATACGCATTATGAGCTTCTCGCAGAGTGCGACGGTGCTGAGGGAGGGCTTGGCCCTCCCCGCGGCCCCGCATTGGCAGGGTGTATGCCAGCTGGTGGTAGCAAGCTGGGTTGGCAAGGCCGAGAGTTGGCTAAGAAGTGGAGCCGCAGCCGCTGCCACCTTTAACAGGCACCGGCTCCGCTGTTCTGTGGATGGCTATCAGCGGCACACAGAGCGGTGTCTGGAGCCCCTGTCACGACGAGACAGAAATGGCGACGGACAGGGCAACTGGCCTGGGTCACGTCTCCGGAGGATGTGGCAGGGGCTGCACAGCTGTGAGAAGGAGGCAGAGCTTTCTTTTTTCGACACGATCCTCGAGCGCTTTTCAGTGGGGCTGAAGGAGCAGTGATTTGAGCAGTGGTACTTGTGTCCAGTGTTAGCGAGGCTGGCGGGGACTGAACGTGGGGAGTAAAGGGCCAGGCAGGAACAACGTGAACTGGTGAGAACCAAGCCTGCCCATCACCCTGGAGCGCGACGGAGGCAAGGAATGCTTGGGGTTCCTCTGTGTCCCCCTCTCGTGGTTCCCAGGGCCTGAGAGGTCGCCCAGTGCACCTGCTTGGCCTTGTGGGCTTGCAGAAGGGCACCGAGAAGCTGCGCTTTGCATAGAGCTGGCGGCGTGGACGTCACGCCCAGCACGTGCGCGGGAGTGTGCGGAGGCTCTGGGAACGTGGCGGAGGAGGAAAGTCTCTCCAGATCCCGGAGAGGCAGGCCCAGCTGGCCAGCAGCCGAGTTTCTCCTTGCGTGACCTTGTGCGTCAGCGGCGTGATGACGCAGACGCCTGTGTGCAACCAGGCGCCTTTGCCCCGGGTGCGCTGCGTGTTCACCGATGACCTTGGCGGAGGGCTTGGACCCTGCATGTCTCTCCTCTTCCCCCTGCTTTTGCTTTGCGGCAGTTGGTCTGTGACCACTCGCACAGGTGCGCCTTTCTCCGTGCTTTCTTCTCAGTCGCTGTTGGGTTAGCCCCGTCTGACTTGCTCATGTCCAGGCGTGGGATGTTTCTTATGAGCCTGCACAAGTAGACATCTACCCGGGACTCGGGCACCTAGATTCCTTGGTAGAGCTTCTCTTCCTCCAAGACCCACCCCTGAGGAAGACTCCTGCGGCCTCTGTCTGTCCCTGTGGGAGCGCCCCTTCTGGCTTCCCGGGCCCCTTCTTCCTGTCCTGGTCTTTCCACAAGCCAGGTTTCCTGTGCGGTGATTTTCAGCGCAGGACAGGAGATATCCTACTGCCCTGATCAAGAAGGAATTTATGAATTTCTTTTTGCTTTCCATTAATAATTGCTTTCCATATTTTTAAGTTAGCTTATTATGAGCATAGAAATTGGTAATTTGTCTGTCTCATTGGGACAATGCTTATTGTTTTTATTATTTTATTTATACAAAATGCTTTTTTTTCAGGTTTTTATTTTCATACTGGGATGTGTCTGTGGGGTGCAATGTGATCTTTGACCCATGGACACACTATAGAGGAATTAGAACAAGGCCACTACCATATCCACCTCACCTATTTACTATTCCTTCAGTTTTCTATGCAGTAAGGTAGTTACACGGTGCCACAAGTCATCTTGGCCTTAGTTTCTTTGGGGACTGCAGGAAAATGAGCAATTATTTGGGGTCACTGTTCTGCAGGCCCCGGACCTTGGGCCACCCTCAGGGCCTGCTGCTGTGCTCTTCCCCGAGGAGGGCTGACGCCCCAGGGACGCGCCAGCCCACAGAGCCGCACCTGTGCGCTGCGTGTTTACAAACAGCCTGTCTCTCAGAAATAAATCTTTGCACTTTTCCCAGGAAATATAGTCTATAAATCACTGTGACATTTAAGATGAGATGCGCCTCCTCCCGCGCCTCTGCCTCTAAGTATAGGTCCCTGTGCCTGCTGCTGCGCCTGGGAGGGGCCCCACCTGGCCTAGGCTGGCTGGGGTAGGGACAGCCAAAGATAAGATCAGTGACTCCTTTAAAGGCCAGCTCTACCAGCACTAGAGTGACCCCACTCTGCAGTAGGGTGTAATGTTAGGCGGAGAGCGGCCGGCCCTGCGTTCACCCCACACTTAGATGCCCCTGCGCCTTCAGATTGCAGTCACTTTTAAATGCTGCGATGATTAATGTTACTTGTCTGGGTGGTCAGGCTAGGGTGCCTGGTCAGACACCAACCTGATTGCCGGAGGGAAGCCCCGCCCCCAGCCTGCCCCGGTAGTGGGAAAATGCAGCGTCCTCTGAGCAAGTCACACCCCAGCGCTTTCTAAGTTTGAAGCGCAGTCCCGCTGAGTCGCTGTGCTCTTCAGGCTTGACTCAATGTTGCAGTCCCGCCCCTGCGTCCTAGAGCTCTGAGATTACAGGCAGGTGCACCGCACCCTGCTTGGGAAGACTTCAGTTTGTTTGAGATGTGATTGGCACTGTGGGCAGTGAACTAGGGAAGATCAAGCAGCTCTGTACAGTGTGGCGTGGCCATGCCTGATCTGCTGAAGGGTCAGGGGAAGAGACAGGTAAGGTGGCCCAAGAGGAAGGACCTTTGCTTCCAGATTGAGGAGTGTCTCAGCCACCCTGCGGGCACTTGCAACCCGCCGGCCGGGCCTGCAGAGATCAGACTCGGCCAGCTCTGCCTCTCCCTAGCCAATTCAGCCATACACATATCCTACGGTACTGGTCCTGGGAGGTCCCTGACAGAACAGGTGCCGCTGGCATAGGGCATAGCGCGTTGCCTCCCTGGGCTGCATTTACCATGGACCCTGTGCTCTGTGATGGCTTGGGGTCAGTGTCATCACTCATTTCTACAGATATGAACGACAGACCTGCGGGTGTCAGCTGATGCGTCTGTGATGTGGCAGCTGGAGGCTCAGCACCTGATGCACTCGCTCAAGGCTACAGGAGACCTGGGCAGGAAAATAAGGCAATGTGGAGCGATGCCCACTGCACCCCTTGCCCCAGGCTTCCTCCATGCTTGCTACAGAGGCTCGGAAAGCCGTTGTTGGAGGCTCTGCTGACTCGGGGCTGCCTTTCTCGGCTCGCTAACAAGATGGGGTCTCCAGACCATCTCAGCCCATGTTCTGCTGCCCTAGCACACCAGGCATCAGGTGATCTATAAACATGGAGGTTCCTGGGCTTGTGCTTCTAGAGGCTGGGGGCCCAAGAGGCTGGTTCCTGCTGGCCTCTGCTGAAGGAGGGTTTGTCCTGTCTCACGACACACAGAGGGTTGCAATGGGCTTGGCTGATGGCTCACGTATTCAGGGCTTGGTCCCTGGGGTATGGTGATCAAAGGTGAGGCCTGGAGGGGTGTGTGGGGTCTCGAGGGCTCTCGCTTCCCCATGGATTCGCCCATCAATGCACAATGCACGTGCAGCTGAGCGGGTGAGAAGGTAGTCACCGAGGACGAGGAGGAGGAGGCCTGTGGTGTGTCCTCATCCTCCGCTCTTCCTCGCTATCTGCCTCGCTCTTCTTCTCCTTCCCTACCTGCTTCCTGGCTTCAACGAGTGGCTTTCCTCTGCCATCCCTTCTGCCGTGATATCGTGGCTGGGACCCAGGCCCAGGTCTGTGGGAAGCTGACCGTGAAACCCCGTATCATGAGCCAGAGTAAGCCGCTGACGCTTTCCGCTGTGGTTCCAGCAGGCACCAGCTCAGTGCTGCTGTGAGCTTCTTGTGAAGCACCCAGTGGCATCCTGGTGCTCCGCCCTGGGGAGTTTATCTGACCCTCATTTCCCTTCAAAGGTCCCATACCTCCGAGCACCACTAATATATTATTATTATTATTATTATTACTATTAATAATTTGCAGTACCTGGGATTGAACTCAGGACCCTGCGTTTGCCAGGCAGGCATTTATTTCACTGAGCTATCTCCCCAGGCCCACTAATTTGGAGTCAGGTCTCTAGCACCTGAGAAAAGGTCCCCCAAAAGGGTCATGTTCAACCCATTGTGCTGGTTAAATTAGTTTGGTCTGTATTTCTGAGCCAAATATCTGCTCCTGGGACCTGGCACATGTAGAGGTGGTCAGTTCAGGTCCTACTGAAATCGATGCAGATTTCACAGAGCTCGTGGCCTTGGATTTTCCAGCCTCGATTGAGATGTAGGTCACCCTGGGTGACAGTCCTTGAACAGCAGATCTGAAGCCATGTGCCAAGGGCCTGGCGTTGGAGTCCAGAGTGCATCTGTGAATGTGGCACTGTGGGAGGTGTCTCCAGAGTGGCCCGTCTGTGTCATGGGCTGAGCTTGTGCTGCTATGTGGTAAATCTGGGCCTAGAGGGGTGCAGGGGCTCTATGTGGCGTGGTGCCCCAGCCCGCTGGACTTCCTGTCTCTGGAGAGATGCATGAGGGACAGAGACAGCCTTGCAGGGACACTGGTCCCCTGCCAGGCCCAAGGATGGCACTGCTGTGGGCCGGCTGTAGGCAGGTGCTTGAGTCTGAGTTTTCATGTCTCTCCTTGCCTAGAGTGCATTAGTGGTGGTTGGAGAAGATGTGGCCTGTGTAGGGCTGGACCCTGAGGGTGGATTCCCAGGAAGAGGGTCAGGCCTTGGTGTGTCAGACCTCAAGAGCTCTCCAGTCCTTCTGCTATGGGATGGGAGAAAAGCTGTGCACCAGGACCTGGGCCTTCCTGAACACGGGGTCCTGTGGCACTTGTACTTCAAACTTCCTGGCTTTCTGCCTGTGAGAAACAGTTGTCATTTAAGCCTGCTGCAGCGCCAGAAGTGACCAAGATGAGGCGTCTAAGCTGGCCACCTAGGGGCTTTACACAGATAGCTGCCGTGTCTCTGTCTCTGCCCCTCGTGCGTGCTGAGGCCCAGCTCGAAAGGCAGCCGTACAGAGGAGAGGCTTCTGAGGGAGTGAGGCTGAGAGGCCGGGATCCTTGTGAGGGGAGCACACCCTCATCAGGAACAGTAAGACCAGAGGCCCTGTGCTGTGCTGTGTGAGGGTACGACAGAAAGAAAGCCAGGGAGAGAGGGCTGATCTAGTGCCACCTCAGTCTCAGACTCTGTCCTCCAGAGCTACCAGAGATAAGTTTCTGTTGCCAAAGTCACTCAACCTAGGGTAGTGATGGTGAACCTTTTAGAGCTAATGAGTAGTCCCTACTGTAGCACATGTGACAGTGTAGGTTCTCCACCCTGGTCTATAGTGTCTTGTTCCAGTGGTCTTGAGGGACAGAGGTGGAATTCTGGGAAAAAACACAAAGTACAAAGGAAATGGCTGAGGGAGGGAGGGGGGAGGAAGGAAGGGAGGGAAGGAGGGAGGCAGAGCTCAGAGGAAGAAGGCTGGGTGTCAGCTCCACAGGAGGAGGCCCCAGCTGGGCAGCCACAAGTGCTGGTCAGGGTCATAGTCCCTGCCAGCAAATGTTGGTCTCAGGTGGCAGCGGTAGAAGACTGGAGTCGCGTGAGAAGCAAACTTAGTGTAAGAACAAAGAAGTAATTCGTGCAGACCTCAATTCTGCAGACATGGCCAGAAAGTGGAGGATTTTGATATTTCAAAACAATCTAAAATATTTTGCAAACACCACAGTGTGTGCAAGAACAGTATTTATCAGAACTAAAATGAGAGGAATGAGGCAATTGGGTGAATGAAGGATTGACACAGCTTGTGGGACTGAGTAAATAATAAGACATAAGAAGTATTTTAGAAAAAGATGAATTTAGAATGATTAGAGAAAAACATGGTCACAGGTGACATTATCATAGAAATAAAAAGTTTAAAAGTGGAAATATTTTTTTAAAAAAGAGAACTATAAAAGACATTCAAAGTCCTTTATTGTAATACATATGTAGAAGACTGGAAAAGAAGATTCAACATACATACAGTTGGAGCTGTAGGGTTAGAAATCAAAGCATGAGACAGAAAAAATTCTGAAATCAACATTAATACAAAATGAAATACAAAAAGTTAGAAAATAAGATATAAAAAAATAAAAAAATGAAATGCAACTTGTTGAAATAAAGAGACTGAAATACTGAAAGACAACGGACAATTTAGACCATTTTAGAAAATTTACCCAGGATGCTTCACACCAAAAAACAATTCTAGTCAAACTACTGGGCTTTTGGCAGAAAGAAAACTCACTGAGTATCTGTGCAAGGAGACTGGGGATCTCCCATAAGGAGGGAAGGAGGCTACTGTCGCAGCTAAAAAGTCTTTGTCCTGGAAGATGCCGGAGCACACTGAAAATGCCCAGGAAAGGGTGACAAGAGCCGGATGGTCAGACCACAAGGAGACAGTCACATAAAACCCGAGCGACGCTGTCCCTATCCACCCCACCCTGGTGTCCACCTGAGGGCTGGCTTGGTAGGAGGACAATGGAGAGATGGGGTGGGGTAGGGTGGGGTGGCAGGCTGGGTGGCCCTGGCCAAGGGGACTTTGCAGGGGCAGCAGGGCATGGACGTCGCCGGGTACTAGCCACCTGCAGCTGGAGCTGTCAAGCTGATGATGGTGGGGAAGGCGTAAGAAGCAGCAATCTCAGCTGTAGCTTGGGAGACGTCGTCTCAGGAGAAGAGTGGGGCCTAGGCACTGGGGTCTCGGAGGAGGCACAGGTGGAAGGGCAAAGGCAGGCCTGAAGCGTCCACTAGGACAGGGGCTCAAGCCCTGCTGGGCGCTCAGAGGTAAATCAGACACAGAAAACAAACTATGCCTGGTGCACAGGAAAGGGTGTGTGTGTGTGTGTGTGTGTGTGTGTGTGTGTGTATGTGTGTGACTTAACTGTGACATATGCATGCCCCACAGCTGTACAGTGTGGCATAGTGAAGACAAAGGTGCTGATCTGATGGGCAAATGATACAGAGACAGTTTTCATGCAACCAAGACGTGTGGTTTCGTACTGTTGAGCCAGGCGAAGCCCACCCAGGTGAGGCCACGTGCATGAGATTCACCCATAACAGCGATGATAAAAAATGAAAGGCAAGTGCAAATTAAGTTATGGCAGGGAAAATGAAAACGAAAGTAAATCACGCAGCTATAAATAAAGCCTTGCTCTCCAAGCAGACAGCGTGAGTGGCGCCAACCAGAGTCAGAAGACATTGGAAACGAGGCACTGTGGCAGGGTGGGGCTGGAATTCACCGCGCAGGCCCCACAGGCGTGAGCGTGTTTGCACCCCAACGTACCCATGACGTGGGGGGGACTTCCAAATGGCGGAAGTGGTAAGTGGTGCAGGAGAAACGGGCAATAGGAGCCTTGCCATGGGAGAATTCACCACTCCCCTCTCCATCCAGGAAAGCTGCTGTTAGTAAGGAGGTAGAAGGCTTCCTTGACTAGACCAATGAGGCAGAGCTCACAAATAATATATTGATCTCTGAACTCTGGTAATTGAGAATGCATCTTTTTAAAAGTACGTGAAACATCTCCCAAATTGACCATATCTTATGCTACAAAGAGAATCTCATTAAATCCAAAGCATGGAAATAATACAACCAGAATCCTCTTACCACGAACAATAAAACTAGACTTTAATTATTGGCATTAGCCAGTAGAAAGACTTGCCCAACCGACATGCTAGTAAACAAATCTTGGAACCGAAGCACAATAAAGACAATCCTCCAGAATTTCATGAAAATAATAATGAAAACCCTAAATACAAGAATGTACACAATATCGTTAGAATAGTTGTGGCAGAACAAATTTTGGGTTTTAATGAAAATGTGTATTTTTAAAAAGGAAAAGACAAAAATAAATGGATTAATATTCTGTGCACAAAAAATAGAAAAGGAGCCACAAAATAATCCCCAAGAAAGCTGAAAGCAGAAGAAACGCAGCGTGAACCAGCCCGGAGGAGTCAGAGAAAAGCACTGCTAGCAGGAAACGCGTCGGAAGCCTGGTCCACAGCCCAGCCACGGTGGTCTGATAAAAGCTTCTCGCCACGGGAAGAGAGAGAAAGCACAAATACATAAAATTAGACGCTACAACGAGTGAACAGACGTTCAATCTAAACGGACTTATTCTTTTAATTGTACGATTATGCTGTAAAATTATGCACAGGTCCATTCAGACACTGTTGCGAGGGGATTATTTTCTAGAACGGTGCTGAGCACCCAAACTGAACTACGTTAAAGAAAGACAGGGACGGGTGGGCCAGTGACGGGCTCCTTCCAAGTCCTGTTTCTGCAGGGGCTGCACACCACCGAGTTTAATTAGATCAATTAATAGCAGCACACGTAAATGATTCCAGAGGACAACCAAAGATGGAAAACTTCCGGATTCTTCCTGTGAAGCTCGTGAGCCCCCCATGGCATAACAGAGATTTCACTAAAAAGGAGGAGCGCTGACCAATCCCACTGATAAGACAGACGTGCAAAAGTCGTAGACAAAACACCCTTAAAGAGTGATGCAAACATGTGCTGGCACATGTGCCGGGGCCTCGCGGCCAAGTGGCTGCTTTGACACAAGCGGCAGGATGTTCAGGGTTAGAAAATATATTAATGTTGTTCATCAAGTGAGCACAGCCCATAGAGCTATCATCTGATTGTTTCAACCAGAGGAGACATTTTGCATAATTAAACACATACATGCTAAAAGCACTCAATAAAAATAGCAACGGAGGCACCCAGGAGTGAGGGGTGGTACTCAGTGGTAGATGGGGTGCTCTTTCAAATAAGGGCAGCCAAGAAACAAGAACTCTGGCGGCTCCCCAGCACTCCCAATTGTGTGCAAAGCTTCAGCCATATGATTAGAGGGGCGACGGAGTGGGGCAGAGGCTCTGCAATGGGTCTAGCAGAGGTTGGATCTGGCCTTGGTGCCTGTGTTGGGGGCTTGGGGCTCAGTCGGCAGTGTCCCAAGTTGATAGAACTTCTAAGAGGAGGGACTGAGCAGGAGGAGGTTAGGTCACTAGGGGTCCACCTTCCAGAGAGATTCTTGTGGTCTGTGAGACCCAGGTACTTACCATGAGAGCAGGTTGTCAACAGGTGAGTTGCTGCAATAGCGTCTTCTTGTCTCACCATGTGGCTGCTCTTGGCCACTTCTTTGAGCTCCTGCCATGGCACCATGACCATGACCCCCTTGGCAGAGCCAAGCAACTGCCAGCCCCATGCCATTCAATCTCCAAATGACCTCTCTTCTTACGAAGTATCCAGTCTTGGGCACGTGGTTGTAGTATCAGCAAATAGAATAATAAGACACTGGAAAAAGAGGAAAAATAAAATAAAGCCACCTGTTTATAGATTATAAAATTGAACATCTTCAAAAAAAAAGTCATAGAAGAAATCATTATCCAGAAAAGAAGGCTCTCTTCCTGATTTTTCTCATCCTTGAGGCAAAATACTAAACACCCAAGGCTAAAGGCGGAAAGGTTTCTGTAGCTCTCATTGGCAGAGGTTTCCGTCCACAAAAGGCTGGCTGCAAGGCAGGGTGGCACAACAGAGGCACAGTGGCCCATGGCAGCAGAAGACAGCAAGAGCAACAAGGGCAAAAGCGGGAGAAACAAGCCTCTTACTAACCCTTTATCTTGTCCAGATGGCTAGGATTAGGGCAGTGCCAATCCAATCCGGGGGCTGATCTAGCAATCACCCATCCTTAATCCCAGCATGCTTAATCCTAGCCTTGAAGCATGACTCAATCACAAACTCTAGATTCAGCTGCCTCTGAGAAAGCCCTGCTGGAAGCCCGTGAGGCCTCCTGGGGGCGCCTCGGACACAGACCATACCAGAGGCGTGAGAATTTACAGAAATGGCAGATTATAACATTAGTATTTAAAACTCAGTAAGCTTTTCTGCGTCTGGGAGATGGATGGAGCGTCTTCTCCCACTCCTCCCCCACGGGCCTGCTAGGCCTCGGATCTCTCACAGGAACCAAGAGAAGAAGAGCTGCTTCTGCCCCGGGTGGGCATGGAGGTCACTGAAAGCAGATGCGATGACCGCAGCATGACGCTGTCTCCAGCACACTGCTGCTGCTGCCTTGGGACACAGCCATGGTAGGACTGTGGGTCGCATGGCGCTGGTTCTAGTTCTATGACTTTTGAACAACTGGCACTCTGATGTCCACAGGGACTGAACAAACACTCATCCAAGCCACGTGCAAGGCTTTCCTCCCCGACCCCTCATGGCACTGGTGGTCTTTCGCCCTTTAAGAGGGAGTTGCATGCTGACAGGGGTGAGGTGAGAGCTCCTGAGCTGGGATTAGCATGCCAGTGGTAACTGTGGTGTTGGACATTTTTCATATATCTGTTGGCCACTTGTGCTTCTTCTTTTCTGAAATTCTTGTTCCGTGCTTCTCCCACTTGGAAGGGAGGCATTTTCTTGCTGCTGAGTTGCCTGACTTCCTTAGATACCAAGTCTACCTAGACACACACACACATTTTAGGAAATGAAAAATAGTACAATGTTTTTACAACCAATGGGATTAATCTTATATGGGGAACCTGCAGGATGTCATGTATCACAGAATGCCCACTCTACTGCTGGCCCTTAGAGAAGATATTGGGAACACATGTAGCAACATCAGTGACCAAGAGTACCCGAGCAGCAGCTCGCCATACGAATTAGGATCTGGGTGCTCATGGCCATCATACTGAGAACCTCTTGTAACTGTGGAGGCCACAAGTAACACATGTTCATCTCAGGCTGTCTCGACAAATGTATTATGCCCTGAACACTGCCCCACCACCATCAAGGGAGCCTAAGTAAGCCATGTAGGATGGGAGAGACCCCACCCATTGCCTTCCTATCACTATGGGAGTTTCCATTCAGAGGATCCCAGGAGCCTGGCCCATTGCCCTACATGACGGGATGGACAGCCTGCATGGGAAGCACCTGGGGCAAGGCAACCAGCTTGTCCAGAGGAACACAGGGGAAGTCCACTCTACCAAGGGGATGCACTTTGCATACAAACTCCTGACTTATAATTGGTGTTGTCATATAACTACAAACTTTGCTTTGAAAGTCTAAAATACAAACTCAGCTTCCCACTTTGTAAACTGTGCTTGATGCTATCATTATTGCTAATTTCATTACTTGTACCTAGGATGTCACATCTGTTGTAATCAATTGTTCTCACTTGCATAACAATATTGGGAAGGTCTGGGGGTAATAACCTCACCACATCCTACCCTGAAAGACAGGGGACTGAGCCAAACAGAAACCAACATCTCACTCTCAATTAATTCAGAGGTGGAATCGTGGGATAGACACAAGCCAAGAATCTTCTACACACAGATGATATGCCTGAAGAACAGACTTTTTTCCTAGAGAAGCCTTGGTGCTAGTAAAATAGCTTCCTACTACCCAAACTCACAAGGGTCATCACAGAAACAAAATTTTAAAAAAATTGAAACAGAAAATATCAAGGCAAAGGAACAAAATGCAATCTCAGCAGTCCAGCCCACCCAGAACAAGTCCAGGAGATGTCAACACAGAAGAAATTGAAAGTCACACACCTGAAACTTCTGAAATGATGGCAACTGAAGTAAAGAAATGACTGCAGGTGGCTACAGGATAAATCAGATCATACATGATCTCTCAGCTTAAAAAGAAAATGACAAACATAATGAAAGAATTGCTCAGTATATCTAAAGAAGACTTAGTGGAGTAGAGGAAAATGATGGGAACCTTAAATGAACAACATGTGAAAGAGTGAAATGCATGGAACAGATTTAAAGGGCTGTCCAGGAAATTACAAATGTAATGCTGGAAAACTGCTTGAACAAAACTGGAGATGGACATTCAGGCCTTGAAGACTGGATCACAGCTAGTGAGGGTGAAAGGAGGGATCTCTTAAAAAGAACAAGGAATCATGAAATTATAATTCAACAGCCTCAAGATGGTGCAAAGAAAAATAATGTAAGACTGATATGTGTCAACAAAAATTAGGAATAAAATCAAATGACATTAAAAGACTGTTAATAAAAGTAAAAGTAACAGAAAATTTCCTGGGCGGGGGAAAGAAACTGACATACAGTGAATGAAGCATAGAGAACTTTAGCCATAACCAAAATAAATCTATGCCCAGACAAGCAATAGTTAAGACCCCAGAAATTCAGTACAAGAGCAGAATATTAAAAGTTGCTAGAGAAAAGAAACAGATTACATATAACACAGAACCCATCAGAATTGTGGTGTATATCTCAATACAAACCATCAAATCAAGAAGAGCTTGGAGTTGAGTATTTCAGGCTCTGAAAGAAAACAACTTCCAACCCAGGTTTATGTACCTTGTAAAACTATCTTTCAGAATTAATGGTGAAATAAGATGTTTCCATGACAAAGAGTGACTAAAGAAATACCCGACCACCAAACTAACTCTGTTATAAAGAGTACCGAAAGACTTCTCAAAAGAGAGGAAAATGACTACAATTCCAAGAATAACAACAGAAATAAGGCAAACAATTATACAGGTACAGGTAACACAATTAAAAAGAGGGAAAAAATAAGAAACCATTAGGAGGAAAATACCATGACAAAGATAAGCCAATACATATCAGTTGTAACCATCAGTGCAAATGGCCTCAATTCACCAATCAAAAGAAATTGCCTGGCATGGTAGATCAAGAAACAAAATCTGGGCCAGGGAGATAGCACAGTAGAATAAGCACTTGCCTGGCAAGGGCAGGTCCTGAGTTCAATCCTTGGTATCACATACAGACACTCACACAGACACACACACAGACACACAGACACACACACACACACACACACACACACACACAAAGAAAAAAGAAAAGAAAGAAAATCCAACAATATGTTGTGTACAAGAAACACATTTCACTTAAAAGGAAGTTCATTTAACTGAGTGTCAAAGAGTGGAAAACAATGCTCCAAGTGCCAGGAACCCAGAAAGAAACACATGGGTAGCTATTTTGTTTCCAGACAATGTGAACTTCAAACCAATAATGGTCTAAAGAGATACAGAGGGCCACAACATAATTGTAAAGGGGAAAATTTAAAGAGAAAGAGA
Source organism: Capromys pilorides (assembly GCA_004027915.1). Classification (NCBI taxonomy): domain Eukaryota; kingdom Metazoa; phylum Chordata; class Mammalia; order Rodentia; family Capromyidae; genus Capromys; species Capromys pilorides. Next base: position 797 of record PVKN010011205.1, on the reverse strand, counting down.
TAACAATCCTAAGTATCTGTGCACCAAGAATGGGAGTACCAACTACATGAAACAAATATTAATCAACATGGAGAATCAAGGAGGCAATAACACAGTTGTAATGGAGAACTTTAACACAACATTGACACAAAGAGGTAGATCAGCTAGACAAAAAGTCAGCAAAGAAATAATAGAACAGAACCAAATGTGTGAACAAATGGGTTCAGTAGTACAATGATATCAGGATGTACATTCTTTTCAACTGAACATAGGATGTTCTCTAAAATAGACTATAGACTAGCTCATAGTATATGCTTAAATAAATGTAAAGCAATTAAAATTATCCCATGTATGTTACCTGACCTTAGTGGCCTAAAATTGGAAATTATTGACAAAAGAAACTACAAAAACTCCATAAAAACACAGAAATTAAGTAATACCCTCCTGAACAATCAGTGGATGACCAAAGAAATCAAAGAAGAAATTACACAATATCTACAATCACACAAAAAATGCAAATAGTTTACCAGAACCTGTGGGATGCTGTCTTAGTTACTTTTTACTCGTTGCTGTGACCAATACCTGACACTCAAAATGAAGGAAAGAAAGATTTATTTATCTCACAGTTGCTGGAGGTTTCAGTCCATATTCGGCTGGCCCACGGCTGAGTGGAACAGGGCAGAGGGCATCCAGTTCATGGCGGCAGAACAACCAACTCACTGGAGCAGAGAGTAACAGCTCTTTAAAAAGTCTCTTTGTGCTCAGTCACTCTGACGTGGGCCCATTGTGCCCTAGGGTGGAACCAATCATACCCCAGG